>JAJPUD010008305.1:0-91959 GCA_023553655.1 Myrmecobius fasciatus
AGGGAGGGAAAGGAGGGAGGGAGGAAGGGAGGGAAAGGAGGGAGGGAAGGGAGGGAGGAAGGGAGGGAAAGGAGGGAGGAAGGGAGGGAAAGGAGGGAGGGAGGGAGGGAGGGAGGGAGGAAGGGAGGGAAAGGAGGAAGGGAGGGAAAGGAGGGAGGGAGGGAGGAAGGGAGGGAAAGGAGGGAGAGAGGGAGGAGGGGAGGGAAAGGAGGGAGGGAGGGAGGGAAAGGAGGGAGGGAGGGAGGGAGGGAAAGGAGGGAGGAAGGGAGGGAAAGGAGGGAGGGAAGGAAAGGAGGAAGGAAATTTTTAAATGCTATGTAAGTATATGATGCTACAATTACTATTTTTGGAGTTAGGAAGACCTGAGTTCAAATACAGTCTCAGAAATTTATTAGTATGCGACCCTAGACAAGTCACAATTTCTGTTTGTCTCAGTTTCCTCATCTGTTAAATGGGGTTAATAATGACGCTTACCTCTCTGTTGTTGTGAGAATCAGATAAAATAATAATTGTAAAATATTTGTCACAGTGCCTGACACATAATAAGAACTATATAAAAGCTAGCTTATATATATATATATATGTACATATATATGTATATATGCATATATATAAAATGGTCTATTGCCCTAAAAAGAATGAAAAGCCTGAAATTCCCAAGAAAATTCAAATTATGCCCCATAAAAGGTTTATTTAGCATGTTATTTTAACTGCTTTTTTAAAAATCTCAAATCTACTCTAAAAATTGGAGAGAAAAGGATTTTTTATCTAAGTGATATCATTTATTCAGGTGAAAATATTCACAACTATATAATATATACCCTGAGGGTGTAAGGCTCTACATTTTGCAATATTTCACTCCTGCTATCCTATTGTATGATTCTTTTTCCAGTGCCTCTCCTCCTCCTCCTCCTCCTCCTCCTAGAGGGCATGGCCAATTCCTTCTCCTTAGTAACAGGTGGTTGCAAATAATTCCTTTGAATTCTTGTGTTCTCTCCTCTCCCTCCCCCCTTCCCTACATTACACTGAGCTCCAGAGGTGAGTTGGAGAGTTCCAATTCTGTTTATTGTGACTTGAAACTCATGTCTCTCCCCTCCATCCCACCCCACCCCAGGGAGTTAATTGCTGTAGCCCATCACCCCTCCCCCTTGTAAATAGTGCCAGCTGTGCTGGAGCTGTGAGATTCCTCTTTTCCTAGCATTGGCAACACAGCTGTAGGGTTTCATTTTCGACCTTTTGGGGAGTTTGGGGGAAGTTAATTAGGTTTTTATGCTTCTTCCTAGATATGTATGTACAAACCATAAGCACAAAGGTATGCAACATTTAAGTTAAAAGCACCATGTAAGCACCATGGTGTGCAGAAATTCCCAAGATGAGATTTCCACACTGACTGAACTTGTTTGGATACACAGTAGTACATATTAGCGTGTAATACTGTACCGATGTGTACTCTAAAGACGGGGTTCTTCTTGATGATTATTATTATGATAATGATCATAAATATTATTATGTCAACCTTGCTTAGGCATTTCAATTTGCTATTTAAGTTTAATATTAAATTGAATAAACTTGCTATTTGAGATATTTCTTTAGGGGCAACTAAATGGCCAAGTGGATAGTACTAGCCCAGAAGTCAGGAGGACCTGAGTTCAAATATAATATCAGACACTTAATATTTACTAGTTATGTGGCCCTGGGCAAGTCACTTAACCCCAATTGTCTCAAAAGAAAAAAATGAAATAATCCTTTAAATCAGAGGTTCCTAGAGTGGGGACCAGGAACTTCTTGTTGTTTTGATAACTGTATTTCAACATTATTAGTTTCCTTTGTAATCCTACATTTTTATTTTATGCATTTAAAAAAGTTATTATAAGGAGTCTATAGGCTTTGCCAGACTGTCAGAGGGGTCCATCACACACACACACACACACACACACACACACACACACAGAAACGTGCACAAGATAACCTGAAAATTCCATTATTATATTGAAAATTCCATTCCCAAAAAGTTAGATTGTCTGTGAGTTGCAATCATCAGGCCTTTGTAATGTTTAAGATCTTGTTGAAAATCAATCTAGATTATTCTCCAAGCCGTCTGAAACAGGTCTCTATCTCCTAATAAAACACCTCCAAGTGTTCTTGGATTCGGAATGATCAAATGAAGAAAATGTTGTAGACAGGTAATAAGCATTCACCCTCACAGTTTATCTTCAAAGCACAGCAACTAATTGATTCTGTATTGTTGGGTGTTGGGTTGTTGTTTTTAATGGTATCAGGTGCCTTATCTCAAAAACTTTCTCCATGAATAAAAACTCAAACTCAAGGGAAACTCATAATCAGTGAACAAGAAAATGCAGAAGTATCTGTTCACTTCACATGTGGAACATTCTATAATTAAAGTCAGTTGACAGGACATGCTTGCTTAGAACTTACTGAATAAACATGCCTCTTAGAAAGTTTCTCCATTCAAAGGGAAACACATGGGAAAATGAGAGTCCTAACTGAAGTAGAAGTTAATTGCAATACAAAGGCTTTGGTTGTTTAAGAAGAAATTGTAAGAAAGAAGAGCTAAGAGAAGAAAAAGGTTGGCAAAAAAAAAAATGAAGTTAGAAGAATCTGCCCTCATGTTTTCTCTACTATTTCCTTCCATTTTCTTTCATCACACACTGTTGGATCATAGAATCCTATTCTGTGTCAGAGTAGCTACTCCCAATTTCTCAACTCTCCATTCTGAAAATCATCTGGAAGTATTTTCTTCCTCATTCAACTCACAGACTTGAATTTATCCACACCCCAAATTCATTATCTCTGCAGCCTTTGCAACCCTCTCTGGCTCAAGTAAAAGTGATCTGATCTCAGTACTTAATATGATGTCATAAGACACTGAGGAAGTCTACTTTCTGACTTTGAAATTTACAAAAATGTAAACTGAATACCAGTTTTACCTATGGAGCTCACTGCCAATAGTAATTTAGGTAACCTATTAATTAGTAACACCTAAAATCAATCAGTATTTTGGCAGTTTCTGAAGTTAACCTCCCATTCATAGCAAGGACATGCACTTAAAGGGGATGGGAGTAGAGGTGATGGGTGGAGGGGAGGCAAAAATGCAATTCTCTCTAAAGTAGGAGCTGGGAATTTCCCAGTCTCTCAATTCAGCCCCCTCTAAAGGTGAGAAGACAAAGGAAAAAGCTTCCAGCTGCAAAGTGACCTAGGAATGAAAGGAGAATGAAGTGTCCCCCTTGCTAGAATTCAACACTTTTGTTTAAAGGAAAGTAGATTAAAGAGGATAATCTTATTCCCATTATTTATCCATTGTCACCTATTTCCCATTGCAAAATAGATCACAATAGCCTTAGAATTTTTAATTGCACTTCAATAGAATAGGACAAAGTCTGACAAAGTGCTCCTGCTGTAGGACAGTTTTGGATTTTTTAAAGCAGTATTTATGATCACATTTTGGCCTGAAAGGTCAGCATTATTAGCCCTGCTGTAGAAACACATTGCTTTTACCTTCTTTCTCCTGTAATCCATTCATCTCACTGGTGCCAGTTGTGAGTTCTGAATGAGAACAAATAGAAGGGTTGTGGAAAAGAAATGGATCCAGGGCTGCATCATTTGGGGAAAAAAAAAAAAGGATCCCTAAGAAACTACAAGAGAAGCAGAAAAGATGGGATGCTGAGTTTAGATTATGCTGATAGACCTAAATCTTTCTGATGCAGATGGCTAAATGTAAGGCAAGTTACCTTAAACTTTTACTAGTTCTAGGTTTAGTTCTTTCTGAGCATCAATCTAATTCGAGTCCAACATGCTCTGAATAAACTGCAGAAAGGAGAATTTAGCTCCTTCACTCCAATAAAGATGCTAATTTGGAGGCCTTTTATAGAGAAAGAAATTCCCATTTTCATTCAGAAGTAATTTGTAAGCGATTGAGTCTTTGAAAGGGTGATGCCTCAGTGACTGAGTTTGTATAATACCCTAGCCTTCTTAGTTACAGATGAGTTTCCCCCCACTCATATATATAATCCCACCCCAAGTGCTAGTGGTGTCCAATTTGTATTCTAATATTGACCAAAGTTGAAGATAGACCACAGTAGTTCTTAAGAACCAATAACAGGGTCTTGGTGGTGTATAATTCCCAGAGAAAGTCAAATTCAATCATTTCCACAAATACTTTTTGATCTGAATTTCAGGTTAGGGATATAGACTTAGGGGACTGAATCAAGTCTTTGGTAGGTGCTTAATAAATACTTGTTGGTTGACTGATCCTTTGCAAGCTGACTTGGAGGAGATGGTAAATTTTACAATAAAAATGTAATCTTTCTTCCTTCATGCTAGTTCCAAAAGATTGAGGTTCAGATCACTGTGGTCTTGGGAGCCTACTCTCAATTTATAGGTGACTTTTTTTCCTTATGCTTCACATGTACTCACCCTTAAAACATTACTATGCCCTTCTCACCGTTCTAAAAGCTGTCTATATTTTCATCTATCCTGTCTTCTTTCCCTCTTATCTTAAGGGAAGATGTGTTCATCTTCCTTTCCAAGACTAATCCCACCACTTAAATTCTTGTTCTGTTTCCCTTCTGTTTTATCCATTCCTACATCCTAGAGTCAGTCCTAGTTTATAAACAACTAAAACCAAAACAAAATGAAATAAGATAAATCCCAACCTTTCCCCTTGACCTTTCAACTGTTAATTCTTTCTCTTTATTTTCACAGCCAAACTTCTTGGAAGAACAAACAACATTTTTAAATTTTCTGATTATACATTTATTCTTTCCCCCTTTGCAATCTGGTTTTGACAAGGAGTTACTAGTGATCTAATCACCAAACACAGTACATTTTCTCACTTCATTTTCTTTGATTTCTTTGCAGCCTTCAACACTGATATTGACCAACCTCTACTTCTTGAAATTGTCTCTTGTATTGACTTCCAAAACCCTATGCTGCCCTGATTTTGTTTCTTCTACTTCCTGGGCATTCATTCCATAATCTCCACTGCTTGTTGTACTTTTTCCTGATACTTTTTCTTCATATCCCTTTCTAAAGAGTCCAAAGAAGAGATGATGAACTCTTTGCTCTCCATTAATATTTATCCCCAGGCACACTTTGGATAAGTCACTTCACCTCCCAGGTTCTCAATTTCTTCATCTATAAAACGAAAGATCCCTTTAAGCTCTGGCCATCTGATTATACCTCCTTATTCTTGCAGCTGGCTATCTGCTTGGTGACAGCCAGAATACTCTCTCAATTCCTCTATTATCCCTCTCTTCCCAGTCCAAAAGCTTATCATTGTTGTGAATGTCAATATTTATTTTGATAACCCTTTTATCCCTTGTGGATCTCAATTTCACAACCTCTTTAATTCCTATAACATCCATACCCATTCTATTTCTGCCACCCATCGTAATGTTCTCTACACTTGAGTAATAATACATGAAATTTATCTAGAACTTTAAAATTAGCCAAGTGTTTTATACATCTATTATTTTGTCTGAGCCACACAATAATCCTTTGAAGTTAATACTACCCATATTAGTATCCCCATTGTACACATAAAGAAACTGAGGCTTAGAGAAATTAATTGATTCAATCATGATCATACAGCAAATTCTAGGGGCAAGATTTAAACCCTAGTTTCTTCTCTTCATCCTACCCTTTCAACTTTCCCATACTTCACACCTTCTGACCCAGATTTTGCTCTTATAACCTATAGCTCCTCAACCTCCCCCTATTCTGTTCTGTTCTGGCTTCACAAACATCAACAATCTAGACCCTATGACTAGCCATTTCAACCACACTTGAGCCTCTTCCCCTGAAGCTGTCATCCTTTTTCCTATCTATTCACATCTGGTATCTTGAAAGCAGAGAATTGCTGGGATTTCTAAGGAAAGACATTCAACTCAGGTCAAAAAAAAAAAAAAAAAAAAAACCCTCTTTTACTGATCTCTAGTGAGATCAGCCTATCAGTAGTCCCAGCATTTCCAACCTATATGAGAAAGAAAAAAACCAATATGAAGGAAGGAAGGAAAAAGGGAGGCCCTATTTCCCCTCTGAACCGTAGTACTGTATCTTCAATTGCTTATCTATGCCATTAGGGAAAGGAATCTCTATCCCTTTACAATCTGGTTTTGATAAGGAGTCAATATATCAATATATCAAGCAGCATCTGATTCAATGCAATTCAGTGCAAAAACTATATATTAAGTACCTACTCTGAACCACAGAACATACCAATAACACATACAACACACACACAAAAAAAGTGAAAATTTCCCAAATTCATCATCTTCCGTCCTACTTCTGCCCCTCTTCCTAGTTTTCCTATACCTATTGATGACACTTCTATTCTCCCAATCACCAAACTCAAAACTTTTGAGTCCTTCCTAACACCTCTACCTTTCTTCACACATATTTAGCTGCCAACTTCAATGGATTCCATACCTGATAGATAATATGTATCTTCTGTCCCTTACTTTCATTTACACTGATATCATCCTAGCTCAGGCCATTAACCCCTCTTATCCAGGTTATTGTAACAATCTCCTAAACACTTGCTATTTCCAATCTGACTTTTATAGCCACTGACAAAGCAATCTTCTGATTGCAAAGGTATAGTCACATCATTTGCAAACTCAATAATTTTCTTTGGCTCTTCATCACCAAAAAATGTAAAATATAAACGTTTTTCTCTGATCTTCAAGGTTCCTTGTGGTGTGGATACAATCTACTTTTCTAGGATTATGTCATAGTATTTCCCTTCATGCACTCTATGCTCTACAAAAACTGGACTACTTAGTACTGCATGGCATAGGAGCATAGAAACATAGAATCAAAGGCATTGCGATTTCACTCTGTCCCTTCCCATCACCATACCTTTGGTACCTTTATGGACCTGGTCTCTGATGCATGCCAACTGACAAAATTCTTTTCCTTCAAGTCAGTTTAGATTCTTGAGCTCCATTACTGGGCTAAATCCTGACTTCCTGAGCTAAAAATAACCCTTCTTTTGCTGGAATCCTTCAAATTTCCCTTTATATGAATTTGATCATTTTGTAACTTGAGTTGTAGTTATTTGCATAAAAATTTCATTTTTTTCCTAGCTCATAAGATCCTTGAGGACAAGAACTGTATTTTCTTTCATTTTAGTATTCCCAGTCTTATACCTTTTCACAGAAGAAATTGATGATTGTTGAGAAACTGTTTGATTATAATGAGCAAATTTGTTCTTGGAGAAAAGTTGAGAAAATGCACTTTCCTTCCCTATAGTATATAGCATATGTTATAGCTCAGATATAACTGATTTTTTTCTCTTTTATTAATCTTTATTTCAAGGGAATGATCCCTGGGTAAGAGGAGAGATAATTATAAATGAATGATATAAAAATGAAAAATATCATGAAAATAAGATAAAATAAATAAAAACAAAAGATGAATTAGATCCTAAAATAAAAAAGTATTTGTAGAATTGAAGATCTATTGGTTCTTTCTTTGCAACATCTTTTAAAGCTATCTTTTTCAGTTCACACTGCTACTAACACTAGTACAGGTTTTTAATTGCTTCATGCCTAAACTATTGCAATAGTAGTCTCCTATCTTGTCTCCCTATACCCATTTTCCCTTTCTTCAACCCAATGAATCCTACATTCCAAAATCACACTAAACTTCTTAAAACACAAATGTGCATGTGATTTGCATCTTCTCCAAAAAAACTTTTAATGGTTCATAGGATAAAGCCAAACAAACTCCTTAGCTTATTTTCCATGACTCCCTACACTCTAGCTAAAAATCATCACTTTAATGTGACTTATGTCCCATTACTTCCCATCTCCCAGTCCACATACAGGAATTCTGTTCTACCTGCTTAAGATATTCCTTGCTTCACAAATCAAGCTTATTTCTTCTTTACACACTCCATTCTTCCCTCTTTGTCAAAAGCTTATCACTCTTTTAAAATGTATCTTATTTTTAATTTATGAAATAAAACAAGCATTTCTATAATATAGAATAATAGAAAAAGAAACTGCAAATCTACTAAGCACAACTTGATTTTTTTCAAATATGCAATAAAATTATCATGTAAATTTCTCCCCATTTTTTTCTTCTCTCCCTCCTACCCTAGAGATGGCTTCCATTGGACATAGATACAAATGTCAAGTTATCTTAAACATACTTCTATTTAACAGTTCTTTCTCTAGATGCAAATAGTGTCTTTCTTCTGATGTCCTTTATATTTAATTTAAGCATTTATAATAAGCAAAAATATTTATTCAATCAAAGCCATTCTTAAAGCAAGATTGCTGCTACAATGTCCTCTTGGTTCTGCTCATTTTTGCTCTTCATTATTTTGGGCAAGTCTTTCCATGCACTTCTAATGCTACTTAATCTTTTTCCTGACTAATCCTAGGTCTTCTTGATGATTACATAACTAATTTGTTACTTAGCATTATGCTAATTTGTTTTTTTTATTATTATTCTTCAATGTGTTCCTTTCCCAAGTATATCATTTGAGAACAGGGATTTTTTTTTTTAATCCCCATTGCCTAACACCAGTATCCAATCATAGTTGTCACTCAATTAATTTATAATGAGAAGGAAGTATTATTAAACATACATGCTTTGGGGCAGTTGGGGGTCCAATGGATAGATAAGAAAGGGAGGGCTTGGAGTCAAGAAGACTTCCTGAATTCAAATCCCACCTCAGAAATTTACTATGTATGACCCTGGACAGGTCATTTAACCCTGTTTGCCTCAGTTCCTCATCTGTCAAATGAGAAGGAAATGGTAAACCACTCCCATATCTTTGCCAAGAAACCTGAAACAGGCTCCAAAGAGTGACTGAACTGAATGACTGTACTGACTGAACAACAACACATGTCTTAATTGTATTATGTGCCATGAAGGGTATTAAAAATGGATATAGCATCATCCTTTTCTGTAAGAACCTCCTGATCTAAAATATCTGCCCACTCTAAACCTGTTTACATTCTAATCTGTGGTAAAATCTCTATTATTTAACCTTTGAATAAAACTTTTAACTTCTGAATAAATGGCAATAGGTTTGATCTACAAATGCTGACTATTGTATGAAACAAATGTTCATTCAATTCAATTCAATTAAAAGAAAGCATTTTTTAAAAGTTAGTGGTTTTTTTTACTGTCTCTTGAATTCATTCACTTACTAATCCTAACCCAGACCCTGAATCCCCTCATACCTGGAGTTATTATAATTGTCTGCTAACTAGATTGTGACCTTGAGTCGAAGGGTTTCAAAATTTATGCTATTCTACAGACTAGTAAAATATAGAAATTATCTGCCTCAGACTGCTCCAAACTCAGCAATATGAGCTAATTAATTGCACCTTGAGTGGCTATGAAAGATGCTGTCACTAGATGCCTGGGGTCACTAGTATCTCTGAGAGATCAGGATTGTGCCACTGCTACTTCTGGCACGGATGGATGCAGTCTCAAGGGAATGGAAAAGCAAAACCCATACTGAGCCGAAGGCAGGCAAGAATACAAAAATCATGTCTGGGCAATACTGCTGCTTTAATTGTCAAAGGCTGCTGTTTCAGCAGAGAAGGGAAATCCTAAATGTCAGCAAATGACAGCTGACAGGAGGTAAAGCAAGAGGGAATCTTATTAGCTTTCCCCTGCTCTCATCTTCTCTCTAGAACTCTGTTTTTTAAAACTTTTCTTCCTCAGAAACAGCCACAGGATACTTGCAAACTCACAGCCTCCTAGGAAAGGCACAATACATGTGAACCTAGAATGGAAAACTAGAAAGAAACGTCATATCAAGATATATCTACCTTTTTTTCCTCTTTAGTTGATGAGTTGCTATGAAACACCAAAAATATCATATGAATTTTTTTTCACACCTGAAAAGATGGTCAGTTCAAGAGTAAAGATTCTCATCTCTCCTCATACATTTGTCTTGAACAAGGCCACCCTTAGAGAAGCTCAGGGCTCAGACTTCCTAGGCTAAGGCCCCTCAAATTTCATCCCACCTTCCCACCACAACATTTTTATGCAAGTAAAATCATATTAAAACAGTTTGGGGGGAAGGGGAACCAAAAAATATAGCTCAGAACATGACTAGTATGTGCAAGGGTGAAGGCAAATCTTACTCTTGTGGCTGGCAAACTAAGGGTGGGACGTGGTTAGGTTGATTTTACAAAAAGGCCCCTGGAGTTTTGAGTCATAGCTCCCCTGGCTAGGAAATAAGAACTCAGGAATTTAAGATTCCTTTAATTGGATGAACCTTCCCATTGTATTTTTTTTTTCAAAATACCATTGGAGGTTCATCATTCTTTCAGTAAAGAATAGGTCTACACCCTGGGTGTGAAGTTGGGATGTATATAAGGCCCAAAAGTCTTTGGCACAGGAGTTCTAAACCTGGGTATGGTGCACTTGGTTTTTTTTAATTTTTTCATAACTGTATTTCATTGTAAGTAGTTTCCTTTTAAATCCAATATATTTATTTTACAGTTTTCTGAGGAATCCATGGGTTTCATCAAACTGCCAAAGGGATCTATGGTACAAAAATTAATTCCTACTCTAGGACCAACTGAGTATTTGATCAAAGATTCTCATCAGGACTTGATCAGATCTGGGAATTCCATGCCTGTTCTGAAACATTTCCAGTCCAGGAAATCTGGGAGAATGAAAGACTGGGTCCCTCATGAAGTGCCATTATCATCTTGGAGAATCATGAGATGTTCAAGCCAGATGTTTTCTGAATCCAAAAGCCTACTAAAGTCAGCTCCTAATTTTCAGTTTGTTCCTTAGAAATTAGCAAACACTAAAAATGTAGGCTTGATGTATTGAGTTGTTGATTGTGATGGAGAAAATATTACTAATACCAGATTATATGTGGAAGTATGTCATTTTTTAAATAAAGGAGCCAGTTGTTAAATATTTACCAACATATGGATTTCTTAGTAAGGGGGAAAATACTTCCATCAAGGATTCCAGAGCCTAGGACTTTCTGTCTCAAATCTACAGAGGACCCAGAAACATTTATGGCCTAAGGCATTTGACTCCAAGTTCCCTTCTTGCTCTAATCTTACACCTAGGATGAACTCAAAAATGGCCAAAGCCACCCTAGAGTTTTTAATGAAGGCGAGTATTAATCAGAAAGCCTCAGAAAAACAATTAATATGAGTCAGTTAATATTAGGATGCATTTGAAAGATTGATACTGAGGCAGGTCCAGCGGCATGAAATTTGTATGGATAGTGCCACAGGTTAGTTCCACAGGGTCAAAGCTAAGAGTTATTAGGTTAACTGTTAGGGAGGTACTATAACAGAGAAAAATGATTTTGACATATGGTCAGAAATATCTGGATATGATCTTACCTTGTGGACCATTTTATGAGAGCAGAGCTCCAAGCAGGGTTCAATTTCTCTCCCAGTCACCATTAGACAATGTTTGGTGCCAACTAGCCCCAGAGGTTTCTAAATTGTACAGGAGAGGGTTCCTGTGGGTGATGTTGTGGGGGCCTGTGGATCTGTACTCTTACCACATCCCATCTGTTCTCTTACATCTGTGGTTGTTCAAATCCTCAAAGTATTCTCACAGCTTAGAGAGGCCAACAATCTGTATTATTCAATGTCTCACAGGGAAAGCTCATCGCTTCTTTCTGTCCCAACCATGCTTTGTTGTGCTTATCCTCTGCTCTCTAGAGACACTGGTATGCTTGGTTCTGTGCTTACCCTTATTTACCTATTTGGCATTTGACACCATGAAATATCCTTCCTTCTTATGTCTTCTCCTTTGGCTTACGTGAAACTAGACTCTTGTGATTCTCTTCCAGATTCCTAGACTGTTCCTGTTCTGTCTCCTTTTCTCTCTTTTCATCCCTTGCTGACACCTTTAATCATCAATATTCCTCAAAATTCTTTTCTAGGCCATTTTGTGTGTGTTTACACATGTGTGTATTATGTATGTATGTATGTGCCCTCCTCTGTTGAGTTCATCAATTACCTGTATAAAAAACCCCTCAATTTCTATCTGTCCTTCCAACTTCTCTCTAAACTTTCAATCCTGCATTCCCAACTCCCTGATGAATAACTGATAGTTTTGCCTCTCTGCCTCACCGAAATGTCAAAATCAACATTTCTAAAATTATATTCGGCATCCTCTTTCTAGAACAAATAATTTCCCCTTTCATCTCTCTTTCTGTTCATGACTCCACCACTCAAATTGCTATGTTGAGAATTATCTTTGACTCTCCTCTCCCTTTCATACATCCAATGAATTGTCCAATCTCTGCCTCCATGATATCTCCATCTCCTCCCAATCACTCCTCCTGCAACCAGCCCAGCTCAAGACTCTGTTAGTCTCATCTCCACTATTATAATAATCCATTCACTATTCCACCTGTATCCAGTCTAATCCCCTAACAGTGGAGGGGCAATATGACAAAGTCAAAAGGAGACTGGTTTGGGAATTAAAGTCCCTAATTTAAAACCTGACTCTGACATGATTTGTCACCTCCAGTCTCCTTTTCTGTAAAAAGAGAGATTTGGACAAGATTTCTAAGGTTCCTTCCATCTCTAACTTCATATCAGTGCTAATATTATTTTCCAATCCATCCATTACATTGCTATCTAAATGATTTTCCTAAAATATCATTATGATTATGTCATTTCTCTATTAAAAAATCTTTAGTCACCCTTTATTGCCTACCAAATAAAGCATAAACTTCACACTAGCATTCAAGGTCTTGCAGTTATCGTTCCAACTTACCTGCTTGACCATATCTCATACCAGACCCCTCTCACAGCTCCAGAGAGGCTCTCCCCCCACCTTTTTTAAAAAATTATTTTGTTTTGGTTTTTACTTGATCTAGCATTTGTATTCATGGCATCCCCAAAGTTTTGAATGGATTATTGCCTCTTCACATCAGTTGATATCCCTTTCTTCAAGTAAGGCCTGAGTCAAACTCACTTCCCCAAAACTTTCCCTGACACCCCACTGGATCCTTGGTCCTCTTCCAGATGAAAATGATGATTTTTTTCTTCAGATTTCTGATATGCCTTTACCTGAAACTCTCCTTTGTACCTCTATTTCTCTTTGTAATTTGGGGACTTGTTTCCCTATTTGATTTTATTTAAACTACTTGAAAGCAGGGCCTGTCACATTTATCTTTGTGTCCTCAACACCTAACACAACACTTTGCACATGATAAGAACTAATGAGTATTTATTGAATTGTTGAAACATTCATGAGGGTGGAAATCATTTATTCATTAGCTAAACATATGTCTTTTTAAATGTCATACACCTTAGTCTGCCAGTTTAAGGGTTTTTGTTTTGAGCTGTAGTTTATATTATTATACATATATTATATTATATATTATACACATATTGTATATATTATTTAATAAAAAGATTAATTTTAAGGCTATAAAGCCAAAGAAAAATATAATTAATGAAAATTAATTAGCTACATTTTCTTGTCTTACCATGAGCAATGGACATAGTTTGTTAGTTCATTTGCTTGTTTTTGTCTAAGCTTATTTATTTAGACCATATTTTAGGGAATGAGAGATTGTCCTGGTCCAGAATTTGGGGACCTTCTCCTCCTGTGACCAGCTTTCTAAGCAATAATTTAATGAAGCAAGTTGAGTGAAGGAGATACCATTTCTCAACTGGTACTAAAAAAAAATTTTTAAAAAATGGGACTCATGTGCTTTCCAAAGTCTGTTTAATCCTACCCTCAGAAGATGGGACTGTACCTTTCCTCTTCTCTGCATATCTCTCAGGTTCCAGATCTTCTTTGAGGCTACCATCATCCATTTTAGTTCATTTGTACATGTATAAATACAGAGAAAAGAATTTACCAAAAAAAAAACTATAATGTGATTTTTTTTTCTATCTTTAGGATTATCCCCTAGGAACTAGATTAGAGTCAGAAACAATGTTACTGTAATAGACAGACTGTAGTGGATTTTGAGTCAAAGAGACCTATATTCAGATTCTGCCTCAGATGTTTACAAGCTGTGGGTCAATGGACAATTCCCTTAACCTTTCTAAACCTCAATTTCTTCAGCTTTAAAATGATTTTAATAATACCTGTAGGGCCTGTCTCCAAAGGTTTGTATGAGGTTCAAAGGAAAAATCATATAAATATACATATAGGTATGTATATTACACTATGAAATTTTAAAATATTTTAAATAATAAATATTTACTATTATTGTTGTTGTTGTTGTTGTATCTGGGGTTAGCATGCCCTTTCCCTAAAGTAAATAAATTCCATACCCTATTTTTAGAGTAAGGAATTAGGTTATAATCTCTAATCAATATTTCATGATGAATCCATTTTCTAAGGTAGTACCCCAATGAAGCAAGCACCACACATCTGGAAATTATGTGTTAATGCATAGAGTTAGTACAACATATGGTCAGTTTTCTTTACCAGCCCCATACACAGGCTTTCTTGGTACTAGAAATAATGAACAGCTATGTGCCAAAATAGATAGAGTAGCTAGACTGAGAAACAGAAAGATCTGAGTTCAAATCTAGCTTCAAATACTTATTAGTTGTTTGTCCTTGGGCAAATCATTTAACATCAATCTGACTTAGTTTCTTAAACTGTAAAATGGGGATAATAATAACTAAAGCACTTAGTACAGTTTGGAACATAAATGCTTATTTTCTTCCTATCTTAGGAGTAAGCTATTTTTAAGACACACTGATTATGGAATACAAATGGAACAAAATTCTCCTCCCATCCCCCAACAAAAATAGAGCCTTGGCAAGGACGGTTAGACAACATAAATCTAGTACATCTTCACTCAAAAAATATAGGATCACATTTTTTCAGCATCCTTTGACAACTTCTGACATGTTACAAACAAATATTACTGACCTGATTCTATATTAAGCATTTACTTTTCTGTAGTTAAAAGGAATCAGGGAGTAGGATTTCTTAGTATGCCATATAAAAAGTATGCACTTAAGACATGAGGAATTAAATTTCCCATGAGATATAATGACCCAATAAAAATAATAGTTAATGTTTATAGGTTTAAGATTTACAAAGAACTTTACATATATCCCATTTTATTCTCACAGCCTAGGAGGTAAGAATTATTATTATTCTCAGTTTAAAGATGTGGAAACTAAGGTAGACAGAGGGTAAATGATTTGCAGGAATCACACACACAGCTAGTGTGTAAGATAGCTTTCAGATCAGAAGTCCTCTTCATTTTAAGTTAGTGTTCTATTACTGTTTTACCTAATTTGGGGCTAATGGCAAGGCAATGAAATTTGGATTTCTCTCAAGGATACCTCACTGCTAGCCACAACATTTTCTAGTTGAAAAGATGGGGAAGAAAAGAAATGAGACCATACAAAAAGGAAGACAAAGACTTCCAATTCATAGGATTAACTAAAGCCATACCTTAGAACTCAAAGGATGTGCAAGATGCCAGCGGCACTAACAAGGAGGCTAACTAGCAGAACTACCATTGTTTTATACTATTTCATCCAGTTTATAGATAGAAATCTATACACAGGGGAGCTTTCCTTTCTGGATTATGGTGAAGTGAAAAGAAGCAAGAAACACCCCCTGGGAATGTTTCTAATGTTTGTTTCATTTCTTGTGTTCCGATGAAATGATTTTTAATGATTTTATGCTCTAGTTTATCTAGATTTATCACTGTTAACATAGTAGTAACCAATTATCTAAACTTGATCTACTTTGGAGGTCCCCAATTTCAGAAGATGGTAAGTATTTGACATTATCGAATTACACTTAATACCCTGCTTTTAACCCAATAATTCAGTCATTTCACAATGGAGCAGAAAATATGCTACACAGTGATAAGTATAAATTGCCCAATCCAATCCAACCCAACTTGTTTTATAGATGAGGAAACTGAGATTTAGGAAAGTTAAGTGACTTGTGCAGGGTCACACAGGTAATATCAGAAGTAGTATGTAAGCCCAGAGTCAGACTCTATAGAGTCAGGATACCATGCTAGTGAGGGGCAGGAACTGTATTCCCAACTCCTGAAGATTGATCCAGTAGAACCTAAAGGTAGAATAGAGTGAAGAGACAGGGAACTTCTGTGGAGATGAAGAATAGTGGTCCTCTGGGACCCCTCAGAGAGCCCTTCTTGTTTATGCCACTAAAGCCTAAAAGAAGTCAACTTTTTGATGAAGTCCAAGTCAGGCCTGATGATTACCAATGCACTAATAGAGTCATTTCTTAATTGGCTTCCCTTTTTAGCAGCTGAACAAGTTTAGCTTGTTAATATGCTTAGAGTTCAGGAATATGGGGAGTAAACATTGATTCATTCCTTTATGGAGTGACTGGACAAATTATTTAAACTTCCAATTAAATATCCCACTTTTAACTCAGCAATTCATAGACATATAAGAACAGAGTAGAAAATATGCTATATATTGACAACTATAAATTGTCCAATCCAATCTAACCATTATTTTATAGATGAAGAAACTGAGGTCTGGAGAAGTTAAATGACTTAGCTGGACTCACATAAACAATAAAGGTATTGAGCTCTAAATCTGTGACCCTATATGATCCTCTGACATTTTTATACCCTATTCTTGCTGTCAGCTAGTAATGCCTAACCACTTGGTTAACTCCCATTTAAAAGTCTGGCTCTAGCACATATTGTCTAGACAATGACTAGACTGATTTCTACAACTCTAGTCAATTCACTTAAACTGTAAGTTGCAGGTGTTGATCTGCATTGGTGGAAGGCATTTCCTCATATGGGAGCTCCCCAGAAGACAGAATCAGTTGCAACCCAATCCAAATCCTATCTATATATGTATTTCAGATAAATCAAGCAGTTTATGAGTTTTAAGATTTTTTTTGTCTTCTGTATTAAAAAAATTTTTTAAAGCAGACCAAAAGAACACTTTGCAAAGATTACATAGCAAAGGTTTGCTCTAGTAAATGCCTACTGGGTGTTTTCACAGCAAGATGATTATGTATATTACAATCTGTCTGTCTCAAAGGCTTCAGGACAGGTGGTGGACCCCACCCCTTAAAATATAAAATAACACAGGTGAAAGACCTGCTAGGAATTTTCCAATGATTTTATTTTATAATGAGATGGCTTGCATGTATGAAACCTGGTAAAAAAAAAAAAAAAGCCTGCTTTGGGGTGATTTTGTCAAAAAGGAAAATCGACCAAGCTGTCATGTTTTTACAATTCAGAAAGTAGTTCCTGCATACCTGTGACACTTAACACAAACAATTCATAGATCTTTAAAGACTGGGATCTTTGGATTCTGGTATTTCTAATCTCACCAGGATATCTATCTTAACTAAATTACTAAGAAGGTATAGCCAAGAGGAACCCATAATTTTGAATTAAGTTTTAGTTAAAACCCAAATAAATATAAATATACTTCAAATTATATATTTTAAACATCATATATTTTATTTTATATATCTACAACTTATTTATCCTATTAAAATCAATTTTCCATGAAAAAAGAAAGTTCAAGATCATATCTTAATTCAGAGAAGCAATCTGGTTTAGGGAATAGAGAATCGGATTTAGAATCAGGAAGACCTACTGACAAGACTTTGGGCAAGTCATTTAATTCCCAATCAACTCTCTAAGAATGTATTATGAATGAATTTTCACTGTCCTTGTGGCACGGTGGCTAAGTGCTGTATTTTGAGTCAGGATAGACCTGAGTTCATATCTTATATCTGACATAAGCTGTGTTCCCCATGGCAAACAAATCACTTTAATCTTTCTCAGCCTCAGTTTATTCATCCATAAAATGGAAGGGATAATAGCACTTAATTCACAAGGCTACTGTGAAGATCAAATGAAATAACATGTGCAGGAGCTTCACAAATCTTAAAACCTATTTAAATGCTATTTGTGTAGTGGTGGTGGTGGTATAACAGAGAAGGAAAAAGAGGAGGAGGAGGAGAGGGAGGGAGGAGGCAGGAAAGGTAAGAGTGGAGCGAGAGGGGAGGAAGGAGAAGAGGGAGGAGTTGCTGCGTTGGTAGAAGGAGTTCCCATATTCCAAGTTCTTCTACATTGAGGAAATCACATCTGTACCAACAAGATGATTTAATTAACAAGTCTGATTTTCAAATCTGAAGTTTATACTTTTTTTTCAGATCTACAAATAGATGATCGGGTGGTCCTTAGGTTTCGCTATTTGTATAAATTTGAGACGAAACTAAATAAGATAGACCATTCACAGGCTTAATTGAGGTTTTTCATTAACAGCATTGAATTTTCTTGTTCTCTGAGGGCACAATCAGTGACTGGTTGGCATTTCCCTATTCTCACTCTCCTAATAAAGAAAGCGGGATGAAAACACTTTTTTTCTCTTCGCAGGCAATAGTTTCCGATATTGTCTTCTTGCTTTCTCGCCACCCCAGAAGTGTTTAAAAGCTGTGGTAGGGTGTCAGCCATCCTCAGCATTGTCTACACAAAGTAGACACACACTGTACACTGAATAAATCTGTTTAAAAAAAAAAAAAAAAAAAGACAAAAGCCTCTCCTGCCCTGTAAGGAAGTAGCACAAAAGCAACTATATTGTATCTAATTCAAGTCCGGTTAAAGATCTTCTGACCTTAGTATTTTCGGGAGGAAATTCACCTTGAGCTTTAAAGAGATATACACAGCAATTTCACCATAATTGGACTAAGGATGGAAAACTGGGTAGAAATTCTTGATATCTCCATGAGAGAATCAAAAACTTCTAGGGAGCTTCTATGTCAAGCGGGGAGGCAGAGCCTCTGTCTGCGCTTCTTTTGGTCACCCAGATCGAACCAGAGCTCACGTTTGCTCCTAGGGATTTGAGACCCTCCGCCCATTTTTCTTCACTCTTTCCCTCTCCCTTCACCTCCCCTTCTCACTTTTTCTTAAGGTGTCCCTTCCTCCCTGAGGTCCGTGTTTCGGTGTGGAAGGGTGGCTGAAGACAGAAGGGGGGGGGTAATTTACACTCACTGGCACCCCCTTTACTTCTCTCCCAGTAGACCAGAGCTAGGCAGTGTCTCATTCTCCCGCCCCCACCCCACCCCTTCCCCCTTTTGCATGTTAACGAACCTTCTCACACCAGCACGTGGAGGGTTAGCAGAGGGAGGGGGTTCGCACTGCCTGCCAGTCTATCTAGTTATCTCTTGCAGACTGGGCTGATCTGTTCTGGGGGGAAATCACTTTCCTTTCACACCCTGTCCCTGCCTCCGCCAGTCTCTTGTAGACATGCAGCGGGGAAGGATGCAGGACTCCCCGAACTGCAGCTAAACCGGGGGGCGGTTGGGCTGGGGGTCGGGGAGGGAGGGAGGGGTCGAGCTCCCAGCCCAGCCGCAGAGAATTTAGTGGGGAGAGGAGTGGAAGGGACTACGCCCCGAGGTGGTCGACCCTCTCTCAATCCCTTCGGGTCAAAGGATCGGTCCCCTTTCACCCCCTCCTTACCACCACCCCCAGTGGGCCGGAGGGGCCCATGCAGCCGTTAAGGTAAGAGCACAGAGTCGGGGATTGTAGAGGGTGAGGTAGGAAGAATGTGGCGTGAAGAGGGTAGGAGGGAACTCGTTCTTCCTCACTCTGTCTCGACCCTTCCCAAACCTGGTCACCTTGGAAAGATAAAGGCTCGTCTTCACCTCCTTCCTAATTCGCTGACATCCCCGACGGTAGTGTGTTCTACGCTAAGATTTTATGATAGCCGCGTGTTGTATTCTCGTTCCCCCGAGCCCAGGCACCCCATGCAACTCGTTTTGGGGTTTGATTTTTAAATTTTTCTTGATTTGTGTTTTATTGCTTTAGTTAGATTTTAGTTCTTGCCACTAAAGTTTTGTGGGGTAGAGTTTTCACCACCACCCATAAAAGAATTCCCCTTTTAGTCGTGGGTCGCCATTGGAATTGACCCTGTGTATAGCTCTTGTGTTTATATTGGTGAACTGTGCTTTTTCTCTCGACTTCTGGTCCCTGCTAAGTGTGTGCATGTGTGTTCGTACATGCATGTGTCTCGCTTTTCTTGTGTCGTGCACAATCAGTTTTGCACTGGGGGCGGCTGCTGCACACCTCACGTTTGCAGCCGTCCGCTCCTTGAAATCCTCTGGGAGCCCAACTCTCCCGCGGGAAACCCCAATTGGTGGGGCTGTTGCTGGCCCCAAATTTTCAATCTTGCATTCATTAAGCCTATTCTTTTCGCCACAAAAGTACCCGAGAGGTCGTCTGCCCGAGGGCAGTGGTCGGTGTTGGGAGAATCCATCCAGTTTGTTGTGGGTGTTTCATCTGGGTAATAGTCTTCTAAGGTTTCCGTCCTGTCTAGGCTGGAGAGGGCAGACTTTGGTCGTCTCGGAAGGTATCATCTAGAATCTTTGCTGTCACAAAACTGTAACAAGTTCTATGGCCTTATGGAAGCGTGCCTGTCATGGCATCTGCTGCTGATTGTTGTGGGGCAATGCATCTCTAACGTCTCATTTGCTAATTCCCAGGTTAGCACTGTTAGTGGAAGGAATGGGGGTTGAGAGGAACAGGTGTACTTATGATATTGGGCAAAAGTTGGGGGATGCTTTGATATTATCCTTGATTGTAGCGTGTTGGAATAATTGCATTGCATTTGCTAAGAGGTAGAATCAATTTTCTCCAAATTGAGGTTTTAATGGAAGCCTGTGAGTTGCTATCATGTCGTGTGGTTTAAGGTGGCATTGGATTGCATTTATTTTATAAATTGAATATTTTGAAAAAGGATTAGGGAAAACAGCTCCATCTAGCGGAAATAATGAACCATAAATTCTTTTTAATAATATGTCTGGCACTTCCACATCCTCTCTCAATGTAGGCACGACCAAGAATATAAACTATGTTCGAATGATAACTAATAGACTGATCCAGAAAGAGCGGGCTTCAATTTTTATAATTTCACAAAAAGCTCAGTTAATTTGAGTAAATATCTGATCCTTCACTAAGATGACATCTTCTAGCCAAGAATCACAAAAGAATACTAAACAATATTGTACTTTTAACAATCCAGTGCACAGACTGGATTTACAGTAGTCCTTTGGATTCTATCATTTGGCTTTAGGATTATGAGAGGAAAAATTAATCATCTGAAATCACAAACAGCAGTTATCTTCATGTTGATCTGCCGGGGTGGGGGTGCTTCTAAAATGTAAACCTAATGCTTTTCACTTTTAGGGCACAACAGAACCATGTTTATTTTCACTTTAAAACAGGTTGCATTTAGAATTCTTCATCTATGACATATTTATAGGACTTTAGAGACAGATAAGGGAAAAATAGGAGTTCTTGCCATTTCATGAAGAAAACAATATTTTTAAAATAACAAAATCCTTTGCAATATAACAAGTATAGTTTCCTACTCTCTCTCAACTTTCTACTGTTGGTTGCATGCTTAATAATAATAAACCAATTTTAAGTGCCATACTGGGGGAGAGAGAGAGAAAGTGAAAGAGAGAGAAGTCCTTAAGGAATGTCAGAGGGAAGTAAGATATATAAGGAATATGAACTCAAGTGTTATTGAGAAATATTTTGCAATATAAAAAGAACAAAGTCTGTGGTTTGGTAGATAAACATTTGGACCTGATCAAACCTTCTCCTGTAATTATATTTTAATACCCTCTTTCAAACAAGATGATGTTAACAATGAATGGGAAAGACATGTCAGAGTCAGAGTCATGGATAGAACCTAACACTCTTTCCCAGTTCTATACCCAATTGACTTGCTTATACTATAAAAATGCAGTTAAGAAAGGCAGATCAATTTGATCATATCAGGTTTGCAATATAAGCAATATTAGAAATGAGTCCTACTCTCAAGACACAATCTAACAGGATAGACAGGACAAACTTAAATGAAAATATTCAAAAATAATAAAACAATAATAAAATATTCATTAAAGAATTATTTTTATCACAAGTCTGATTCTGAAGGGTTTATTGTCTTTGAAGTTAATTGAAATAGAACTTGACTTTGAAGTTAATTGAAATAGAACTTGACTAGTCTGTTCTTCCTGTCTGAACAGATAGAAAAGTGTAGTCCTATCTTTCCTAAGTAGAATTGTAACTGAAAAGAGCTAAGCTCTCATACCTGCCTTTGCAAATTAAGCTGTTCAGATCAGATCCAGCTTTCTCATTCTTCTCTTGACAGTTTGAAGGGATCAGTTTCAGCTTTCCACCCTATAGTAACAAAGTGCCAAAAAGAACAGTGGGTAGGGCATTTTTCACAGGTCCAAGAAGAATTCTGCTGGCCCAAAACTGTGTGTATTGATTACATGGCAAGAACTAGTATTTAGATATAAACTAATAATTTTTAAAGTTCTAGTGATTTATCAAAGACTTTTTCTCTAAAGGGAAAACTTTGACTAAACTAATATAGTACAACCTATTAAAACAGATATAAGAAGATAGAGAAAACCCTTATAAGAACTATGGATATTATAAGCCCATAAAAGGAAAGAAATATTAGGGAAAATGAAATATGTATAATACTTCTTAAAGCATTCATTACAAATTTAAAGCTATTTTGCCAGTTTAGGAGCATAAAAATGTATTGTCTAACTTAATTTGACTTTTATTTTATTAAGTTTATTAAACTTGAAGGCATAGTTATATATAATTATAGTTTCTTTATTTTTAAATATTTTTAAATTTTATGGCAAATGAATATTCAAGTCAGTCTTAAGTTAAAATCACCTCATTACATTAAAAAACAATCCTTAGAGTTTTAGTCCAAAATCAGTGCTTAATCATTTGCTGATTGAATCTAGTGTAGTTTTTGCTACTTTGCTATTTTAAGAAGAGGACAAATTCTTGAGAACAGAAGCCATTATGGAAAAGCAAAGAAGGTTATTATGGTTTTTGAACTTAGTATTTCTATAGTGATAAGCAGACACACAAATAACTCCTATTTTTGGAAAAGAGCTGAGGAAGAAAGAGAAAAATAAAACTCAAAGTGATTCATTTCTCATATGTAAGTAACTTTAATCAATCTTATTTTCTGAGCTATCATCATCACCTGTTTCTACTTCTAATGCAACTTATATCTGAAAATTAAAGATTTTCTCATATTGAGATAAATATACGTCCATATAATCAATCAATAATCATTTATTAAGTGGCCACTCTATGCCAGAGACTGCTAAATGCTAGAGATACTTTACTATCTAATCCATACAATATCTAGTTCAAGTTAATTTATTGCTTCCAGACATAAACTAATAATTTCTATCACAAGCTACAGGAAATAGAGAAATCTGAATCAAGAAAGAAGCATAAGGAGTCATAGGCTGAAAAGACCACTCTATTACAAGAGAGATGTATTTGGCATAAACCCTGACTGTATTCTTGAACTAAATACCTACAAGTGTTCCCCAGTGTCTAATATTTTAAAAAGGCTCACCAACATTAAGCCCCAAATGTCTCCATTTGTTTCATCATCTATTACAGTCTCAAAATTGGCTAATTAAGTTGTGTGATTATAATTATGTTTTTTAAATAAAAATTTTACTTTTCCTTTTTTCTATAATTTTAAATAGATTTTAATTTTCAAAGATTATTTTAACTGAATCATTTGGTAAGCCATGTCTGGGGGAAAAAAGTGTAACCTTATTATAGAACTATGATTTAAAGGATTGGACTTTAGCTGCTGCTCAGGGATCACCCAGAAGAGTGACTTTGGACAAATCACTTAGAATCATGGAACTTTTGAGATAAGATGGATTTAGAGATAATCTAGCTCAACTTCTTGTTTTAGATAAACCAAGGCCCAATTAAGTTAATTGGCTTGTTCAAATCAGTTATCAATTATTTATTAAGTACACACTATGTGCCAAACACTGCCTCACAGAAATAGTTGGTGATAAAGCTGAAACTGAATTCAAGCATTCTTTGATTTCTTTTCTACTGATTTTCTCCCCCAATATACTCATGATGATCAACTTCTCATCAGTTTCCTTAACTCAAAGATAGTTAGACCAATAAATAATTGTCTCTTCCAATTCTAATACACTAATTCAGGAACTGGATTTAAAATTTTCAGGGAGTTCTCTCTCTCTATTGCACCCCCCCTTCTTTCCCCCTTCTCTCCTCCCTCTCTTTAGCAAACTTTCAAAAGACAGTTCTAGTTTTCCCCACAGAGTTTATGGTATTCTTTGCATTCTTAACAACACCTATCAATTTAAGGGAGTAGCTTTCACTTGCTTTATTAAGTATATGGCTTATACTTATAGCTATGTTAAAAGGTGTGCATGGAATCCCTAGACCTCAGGATTTCAAGACACCTCAGAGTACATTATCAGGGGTATTGTAAGGTACAAATGTGATAATAGATGTAAAATGCTTTGTACACTTTAAATAACTATATAAATGCCAGTTGGTAAGAGTAGGAATAATAATAGGTGGAGGAGCTATAGTAGTCATAGTGATACATGTGTAAGAATGTTTGTGGCAGCCCTTTTTTGTAGTGGCTAGAAACTGGAAACTGAATGGATGTCCATCAATTGGAGAGTGGCTGAATAAATTATGGTATATGAATGTTATGGAATATTATTGCTCTGTGAGAAACGACCAGCAGGACAATTTCAGAGAGGCCTGGAGAGACTTATATGAACTGATGCTGAGTGAAATGAGCAGAACCAGGAGAACATTATACATGGCAACAGCAATACTATATTATGGTCAATTCTGATGGACATGGCTCTCTTCAACAATGAAATGTTTCAAATCAGTTCCAACTGTTCAGTGAAGAAAGCCATATACACCCAGAGAGAGGGATGTGAAATGTGGACCACAACATATCATTTCCATGATCTCTATCGACGTTTGCTTGCATTGGGTTTCCTTTCTCAGATATTTTTTATTCATGTAGATATGATTATTCTTGCGCAGCAAGATAAGTATGGAAATATGTATACATATATTCAACTTGTCAAGTATTTTAATATAATTAACATGTAGTTCCTGCCATCTAGGGGAGGGGAGAGGACTGGAGGGAAATTTTGTAACAGAAAGCTTTGTAAGGATCAATGTTGAGGAACTACCCATACATATGTTATGCAAATAAAAAGCTTTAAATAAACATTCTTTTAAAAAGTAGCCATAGTGATAGTAGTAGTCATGGTGGTGGTGGTGGTGGTGGTGGTGGTGGTGGTGGTGGTGGTGGTTGGTGGTGGTGGTGGTGGTAGTAGTAGTAAAAATCATCATTTTCAGTCATCAGATTTCCACTCTGGTGATGGCTTCATTCCCTAAGCTAAGTTCAAGCAATGTTTATAAGAGCCTTACAGGTATGTGCTGGGAGATGTTTAACAACCTGACTCTCAAACATATGTGTGTGTATGTATTAAGTTTAATTTGTACTAGTGCCACTTTCTTAAGTCTAACAATCAAAAAAAAAACCCAATAATTCAAGCCCTGATTTGTAAATTACTACTTTCTGAAGTGTAAATACTTACAATAAAAATTTAACAACAGGCTCTACAAGCTAGGTAGAACTGGTTCCTGCATACTCCTAATAAGTAAGTCAGTGTTTGGACAGGAATGCTTACTTCTATATCTATATTCTATTACTATCACTATACTATTCTATACTACAAATGTTCATCCTTTCTTTGAAGAAGGAGAAGGACCCAAGTCCTTATAAGTCCAATAAGATGATGTCATTAAAAAGCAAGGCTGGTCCCTAACAATCCATATTCTATTACAATGATATGTGATTCATTATGATCATCCATGGTGTTATTTGTTTTTTGAATTATTAATATCATCTTCTTTAGGGCAATATATTCTACTCTATAGTATTTTTCCAGTGCTTCTATTTAAAAAAAAAAAAACTGGTTCTGTGGTTGGTTATAAAGTTCATGATTCCTTTCCCCATATACATTTATCTATCCATCTATAGCCAGTGCAAGATACAGAGCATCATTGATTCTTCCTTGTACAAATTCCATTACCTTTTCATATTTCAAGTCCAAAAGAGGTTTGTTCAAAGAATGTCTACAGGGCAAATGGTATGATGGTCCTAATAATTTCAAGACTTCCTGCAAGCATGCATTTTCAGTTATTGACAGCAATCCAGAGGAATAAATTGCTCTTCTAAGAGCCATCTTACACTCAAGCATATATTTGTTTATCCTTCTAACATTTGGAAATGCGTACTTCATACAACAGCATTTGAAAATTATGTATTTTCTCTCTCCTTCAAAATAACTTATAGTGTGGAAATACTTCTGTATGTTAAAAGTTGGTCACATATTGCTGAAAGAGAGGGAAAAAATAGGGAAAAAGCACAGATTTAGTGGTAACACCTAATCATAGAAGCTATAAGTGAATTCTGACCCAGAAAATCTCTCAGTGAATTAAGGTTAAAGAGGTGATTTAATCAGTCAAAATCCAAGATCTTATGGAATTGGTAGAAATCAACTACAGTTTGTATAGATTATTAAAATAGCCTTCAAGAAAATATTCAATTTCAACAAACATTAAGTACTTACTATGGAAATATATTAACATGACAATTATTCCAAATTTTAATAGACACCTTTCAGTGAGGAAACATACTTTCTATTAGCTGCTTTTTTGTTTTTGCTAGTGGCAAGAATATGAACATTTGAGTTAGAGAATGAGTTCGAATACAGTCTCTGCTAGTCAGAGGTCTTACAAATCTCTTTACTAATACTTTGCAAATACTGTATCATTAGAGCCTCACAACAACCCTATGAGGTAGGTGCTAGTATAATCTCCATTTTACAGTTGAGGAAACTAAGGCAGACAGAGATTAAAAAACTTTCCCAAAGTCACACAGGTAGTATCTGTGAGTAGATTTAAATTCAAGTCTTTATAACTCCAGGCCTAGCACTCTATCCACTGTACTATCTGCCTGATGAGATTTTTTCATTGAAATCTTCTGCAGTTCCAACATTATAATGCACCATTATAATGAGAGTTGCACTAAAGCTTACTGTATAATGGCAGGTCTGAATCTGAGATAGATTTGTCTCATCTGATAAGGGACTTTGAAATCTGCCAAATAAAAAATTATCTGTAGCATTTTTCTGTATTGCCTTTTTTTTTCCCCTAAAATGACTATTTAACTGTGAACTTCTCTTTTCCCAATAATGAGAGATCTGTAAAGGCAAGAATTATTTGTCTTTATTTTCCCAGTTCTGGGTTAACACAATACTTTGCATATACTCTTAGAATTGAACACTTGCAACTTAATACAGATGCAAAAAAAAAAATTTCTCCAAGAATTTTAACAATTCCCACTGGCTTGTATTGACTTGAGTAAATATATGAGTCTATCCTGTTACTCAGTTTTATGTTAGTTGAATAGCATTTTGCCTACAGAGAAACAGCATTTGTTTTTTCCTCTGGATTGGCTGTACCCTTCTCTCCTCCTTTTTTTTTGATTCTCCCAACTAGTTAGGGAATCTTCTATATTTTAGCTCTGCATTAGCCATTCTAAACAATTTTGAATGTGATGAATAGCATGGCTATCCATTCTCCTTCTAAATGTCTCTGGTATTCAAGCTTGGCACCAACATTGTTCAGTAATCCAAATACTCCACCACTCTTCTGGTTGAGACACACATAAACTCACTGTCATTTAAAACAATTGCCATAAGTAGATAAACAGTTCAGAAATGGTTATAATCACAAGAATATGTCAGAATGGTGCTGGGTAAATGCTCTATATCCATCTTCCTCAATGGCTTAAATCTCTATGAGTGTAGTTATTTCTTTGTTATCTATATATAATCTCCATAGTTATCTCTATGAGTGTAAAATGTACTAGGTACTAGATATGGTAACCTTAAAGATTATATATTATTCAGTGCTTAAGAGTTTTATAGTGTGGTTTTATAAATTGTGGCATTTTTGCAGTATACATAGTGTGACATGTAGCTAGAGAGCTGGCTTGAGAACCAGAAGACCAGATTTCCCCCTCCTCTGACACATATTGGTTTGATGACCCAAGACATATCATTTACTCCTCTAGACAGCACTCTAAGATGAAAATTGTAGAGAATATGCTAGCAAGCACTGGTGATGAGAGTATCACCATCTGAAGTTACCTAAAGTGATGACATGGTAGAGATAGACCTTAAACCTATTATATAGAAAAAGTTCAGAATTATCATCTAAAACATGAACTCTCAATCTTAAAATTATGGTTTATATTTATAACCTTTCCCCTGAGGAAATCCAGAAATTTTGCATATGAAGCCATATGTACTCCCTAAAGATAGTTGTATACTTTCTTATCTTAATAGATAATTACTCAAATTACTCAACTAATAGTTGAGTAAGTTGAAGAGGAAAATGAGTGCCATAAATCAATACGTCAGTGAGCAAAGGATATTTCAGTGGAATCACTGAATTGTAGAACAGGAAGAGAACTTCTGATCTGACTAAGGTCATTATTTTTCAGATGAGAAATCTTAGACCCAGATAGGTAGTGACTTGCTGAGTTTACATAGTAACAAAGCTAGGACTAGACCCCAATCTCCTGAATCATAACTCAGTGTTCTCTATATTACACCATATCAACTATCATATCTTATTCTCTCAGCCAATCATCACCTATTTATTACTTGCTTACAATGTGCTCTGTCTCAGAATTGTAATTGTTCAGAATACAAAAGAAGGCTAAGAAATGGTACCCTCCCCAGTGAGAAGTTAATATATACTGAATGCAGTATTAATATCTTTGAGAACTTTCCAATTTATTATTTTTTCTTCTGTAAGAAGGCACTATTACTATATAATAATAGTCTTTTATAAATAGTCTTTAGTAAGGAGACACTATTAGTAATGTAGATACCTAGAATAGAGAAGAATATGTAAAATTAATACTATTGGCTCCTCATTCAGGTTATCATGAAGGGTCTCAGGAGAACTATATTCTTAGCGTATTCAACATTATCTGTCTAATGCTACTAAGGTTTATACATTGACCTAAGGATTTTTCCAAGTTTTAAAGATTAACTTGAATTATTGTGTGTAGTAGGTACTGCTGAATTTGTTACGAAATGTACTATATATATATATATATATATATATATATATCATTCTTTTATTACTCTATCACTACTCTCTTCTCACTGTAGGACTGACCTGTACATTGTATCCATGTTACTGCCAAATTAATCTTGCTAACTCAATTCAGAAAACATTTATTAAGTATTACATCAGCATGAAGATGAATTTGGAGCCAGTGGAGTGGAAAAGCTTGCTAAATTAAAGGGTATAGAGAATGTAAAGAAGATGTCCATATTTATAGGGGGTGGGAAAGGGAATAAAAGCCAGTAAAGGAAAGAAAAAAAAAAGAATGATCAGAAACATAGAGGAAGAATCAAATATTTGAAAGGTTTGAAGAGTGATAAACTTATTCTGTTTGGCTCCAGAAGGCAAATCTAGGAGCAATAAATAAAAGGTACAAAGAGGAAAATTTAGGCATTATATAAGGAAAATACTTTTGTCCATTAGAGCACCTTCAAAGTCAAATGGGAGGTTTTGGGTTCCTGTTCACTTCAAAACATCCAAGACTGGATGATCACTCTTTGAGTATATTGTAATAGGGATAGTTTTTTCATGTATAGTCCAGAGTAGAAGGCCACTATGGAACCTTGAAACTCTGAAATATCACAAAAATTAAAATATGAGTGAGTAGCTAGAAGGGGGAGGGAAAGCTAGTCAACAGTATTAAAAGTATTAAAAACTAGAAGAGGTTTTTTTTAAGACTTTTATATATGGCAATAAGGAGATCATTAATGACTTTGAAATAGCAATTTCAGCAGTGATATGAAGCAAAATTGCAGGGGATTGACAATTCATTTATGAAGATATCTTCAATAGCTTGTACTTCCCAGAGAAGGGAGCAAAAGAGAGAGAACAATAGCCTGATCACATGTCAAGGTGAATGGTACTTTTAAGGTGTTTGTAAGCAGTAACAAAAGAAAGAATGCTGAAGATTAAAGAGAAATGAAATAATTGATGGAGCATGATTCTAGAGGCTACAGGAAAGAATCAGCTCATGTTTAAGAGGGGAAATTAAGCTTTGCAATGATGACCTCTTGATCATCTAAGAGGAGCTGTATATTAGAAAGATTAGCTGAAATAAGAAAGCATTTTGAGGTGTAAAGAAGGTTAGTCATGGATAGAGCACCAGCCCTGAAGTCAGTAAGACTTGAGTTCAAATCTGGCCTCAGACACTTAACACGTCCTAGCTGTGTGACCTTGGGCAAGTCACTTAACCCCAATTGCCTCAGCAAAAAAGCAAAAAAAAGAAAAAAAGAAAGAAAGAAAGAAAGAAAAAGGTCAATCAATGGAGCTTTTGCCAATATCTTTTATCTTTTCAGTAAAGCAAAAACCATGATTATCCACCAAGTGAGAGTAGGGTTGGGGTAGATTTAAGGAACTGAGGAAAATAAAGATTTAGAAAAATCACAATGATAGTTTGTGATAGGGAGCTCATGGAAATGGATCAAAGTATCTCCTTTCTATAGCAGTGGGTCTAGATGAGGGCAGAAAACCTAACTTAGTTGTGGACCTAGTTGCCATGATATCATTACAACCTTCCACAGTCTTTAGCAACTCAGGAACAGGAATGAAAAAAGCAGGTGGTTGGGGTTACAGAGTGTTGTGAATGGTGGTGTGACACTATATGATTAGAATTTCAAGAGTTTGGTGGGTACCCATTCGTAAAGATGAAAACAATGTAGATGTGGCAAAGTGTTGTTTTAAGATTGGGTAGGGATAAAAATGAAACTAGAAGAGGGGAGACAGGCTATGAGAAAAGGACCAATCAAGAGATACAAATCAAGATTAGGGAGAAGAGCTAATTTAGAAATGGGGGAATTAACAAATGGGAATGATTGTAGATTGTGGTCAGATGATGTAAATTCAACATTTAAGATCTTGGAGGTTTTGAATGATGACAAAATATAAGGTGTGGCCACCCTCAAAGATTGATGAAGTAGATTGGGAAATTGAGTAACAGATAGGCCTGGGTATTAAATGTGTCCTCAATGTAAATGCTTAAGTCATGATTATCCAAATGAATATTGAAATCCCTGAGGATGGCTATAGGGAATGGAATTGAGGGAAAGATGGTAAGGCAAAAGTGAATGAGGAAAATGGAAAAGTAGAAAAAGATTAGCAGGGCAGCTAGTGGTGCAGTGGGTAGAGCACCAGCCCTGAAGTCAGGAGGACCTGAGTTCAAATCTGGTCTCAGACACTTAATAATTCTTAGCTATGTGACCCTGAGCAGGTCACTTGACCCCAATTGTCTCAGGAAAAAAAAAAAAGATTAGCATGTGCCACATAGTATGGCAACAAAACCAGACCATCCTGGATTCAAGTTCTGCCTTTGTAATACTGGTGCTTAACTGTAGACAAGTCATTTAACCTTTTCTGTGGACCTAGTCTAAAGACTTTTATGGAGAACTCACAGCAAAAAAAATGGTCACACAATAGAAAAGATTGATATAAGGTCTTTCTTAAGAACTTTGAAATTAATTATATGGCATGAGAGATACTGGCACAGAACTGCCCAACATGGCATGCCTTCATGAAAAGGTACAGTGCTATCTCTATGAGCAAAGCAGAATTGAAGTAGCTCAAAAGAAATGCCAGATGCAAAAAGTTAGAGAATCCCAATGTTCACATGTACTATTTGTGTACGAATGAGCATTCTGAGCTCATATTGGTCTGATCAGCCACAGTTGGACACACCGTAACTTGACTCTATCATAGCAATGTCATTTTGATCTTCTTTGAGAATGAAGGATAACAACCTGACCTAGTCAATTCTCTGTCAGATACAGAGAATGTGTTAGCCTGAATTGATAGAGTTGAGTTTTCTCATCTGGAATTCCCTACATAATAGTGCCTATTATTGTTATATAATCTAGAGAAACAACAGGATAATAGATAGAGGTTTTAGGCCTGGAGAGATGAGAAACTGTGTTAGGATCTTGCCTCTAACACTTAATAGCATTGAGACCATGGTCACAACATTTCAGGAAACCCTTCAGAATTATCTAATAGTTGAATATTTGCATCTTCAAATCAAAGACTTTTTTTTGTTTGGTATCTCAGTGGCTGGCTCTATAGTATATATTAAATAAATGTTTATTGGATTAGATCGGATTGTTTTATTGATTTTTCAATCTTATCTGACTTTCCATGAACCCCATTTGGGATTTTCTGGGCAGAGATACTAGAATAGTTTGTCATTTCCTTCTCCAGCCCATTTTACAGATGAGGAAACTGAGGCAAATAGGATTAAGTAATTTGGCCAGGGTCACAGAGCTAGTATCTGAAGCCAGATTTGAACTCAGGAAGTAGTGCCTTAATGACTCGAGGACCAACATTCTGTCCACTGCATCACCAAAGTTGGAGTGGTACTGATGAGTTATTGAGATTTCCATTCACATTGGTGGAAATTTCAATTGTTTGATATGTTGACATATTTTACAAGTCTATACTATATAGATTATATACACTGCCATTTTATTGTCTGTATTAATATAATAATCATAACCTGAAGACAATATATAGCATATGTTTAATAAATATACTGAATTGAATAAAGTAGACTAGTATACAAGGTATCCAAAAAATGTTAGTGTCATTTTAAGGTATTAAATTAAGCTTTTTTTTTCCTTTTTTTTTTTTTTAAGAAAAAACCTGAGGTTTTAAAAACAACCATCAAAGAAGGATTTGTTAAATCTCTGCTTTGTACCTAGCACTGTACTAGGTATTAATATACAAATATAAAATACAAATACTATCCTCAAGAGCTAATATTCTTCAGAAGGGATACAAAAGGTTACCAAAGAAATATAAGCTATATTCAAAATACATGCAAAATCATTCTGGAAGGCAGACTAAACTAATGGGTGAATCAGAAAAAGGTCTTGTCAAAGAGGTAGTATTTGAGCTTTAGTTTTGATGGAGAAGTAGACTCCCCAAGAGCTAAAAAGGAGGAAGGAGAGAATTCTAGTAATGAGGAATTGGTCAGGCAAAGACACAGAAGTGGAAGGAAGATGGTAGGTGGGACATAAGCCAATTTGGCAGAAGGTAAAGTATGGAAAGGTAAATAATGTTTTAATTGGTCTGGAAAGGTAGGTTGGAGCTAGTGTGTGAAGGTCTTTAACCGCCAAATAGAGGTTGTTGTATATTATTCTAGAGTCAAGGAGGAGTACCTGAAGCTTGTTATGCAGTCCAGTGAAATGGTCTGAACTAGAAGGCCAGGAAGAATGTCTGTCACAAAACAAGAAAATAATGGAAGAGTAGGAAAGGCAGTAGGTGCCCTACATTTAATTGACACACAACTATTCAAAAGTAAATCACTGAGACCACTTTATAGTTTGAAAAAATGAAGGGTGAAAAAAAAATGAAGAGTGGAATTGTGGAACTGATGGAAAAACGTGCAACTTCCTACAAATGGGGTCTGTGCCAAAAGTCTGGCAAATTGCTATTATGGCTTCAGTTCATTTTTGAAAAAACCCTCCAAAGAGACCCAGAACTACAAATCAATTTTCTAGCCTTGTTATTTGTAATTAATTGATCCTAATCCTTGAAAAATTTAAGTAATCATAATTTTGAGGAGCAAGACAGAATAGTTTCTAAAAAAGAAATCAAGCCTACTAGATTTCTATAATGAGTTGTTTTGGGTTTATTTTGTTTTAATAAACTAGACCAAGAATTCTTAATCTATTTTGTGTCACAAAATTCTTTAACAATTTGGTAAGCCTACTGAGAATTTGGTTTTTAAATTTATAAGATAAAATACATAGGATTAAAAAGGAAATCAATTATATTGAAATACTGTTGAATTGTTTGCTTTTAAAATGTTTATAACATCTCAACAGACAAAGAAGAAATCAGGGTTATAATCTATTCAAATTTTCAAAATGACAAAGTTCCACACCAAAGGCCCTTTAAAAGAACTCCAGTGAAAGAATAGTTTACTAAACAAACTGGTTATTTTAATCTGCATAGAAGATAGTGTTCAGATTAGTCATCACCCAGAGTGCACTTCTTTGGAACTGAATTTTCTATATTCAGATCTAGATGAGACTGAGTTTGGAGTAAAGAGGTCCAAAGAAGTGTCCTGAGTACACAAAATTAGGCTGCAAGGTGGAGTGCCAGGAGTCTCTTGCCCAGACTGCACTGGTTGAAAGTTAACAAGTGGGTAAAGGCTTGGAAAAAATGGGTGGCAGCGGGGAAGAATGTGGAGAATATCCTATCCCAGTAGCAGCTGGGTGGTGCAGTATCTGAGAAGCAAAGAATTTGGTCCCTATCAGTGCAGACCTGGAGAAGAACCAAGGTGATAGATGATAGGTTGAAATATAGAGCAACCGACCAGAGACTCATATGAGGTATGTAAGCCAAGATTTTTCATTCATTCAACATGCATTGGTTAAGAATCTATTTATGTGTGAGAGGCAGAGTGTGGTAAATAAAAAGTCTGTCTCAGAATTAAAAAAACTTGGATTTCAATATTGGCCTCTGGCACATACCATACCAGCTGTGTATCCTCAGTTAATTCATTTAACCTCTCTCATTGTTCCAGGCAACTTTCTAAGACTAAATTGTTGAGCAGTTGCTGGTTTAAATTGATAGAGGGAGTTTCCTCAAGTTGCTCCTTAAACCAGGGATCAGCAAAGAACAGTCTTCTGGGGCAACTGTAGCCTTTTGCCTGCTTTTTTGTATAGGCCCTAGAGCTAAGAATGCCTTTTTTTTTTTAACATTTTTAATTTTTAAAATGTTTAAAAAAAAAAGAAAAGAAAGAGAAAAGAAAAAGACATTCTTAGCTCGAGGTTGTTCAGGTGGTCTGGATTTGGTCCTCAGATGTAATTTACTCACCCTTGCCTTAAACCACACAGATCTGGACCTCACTTAAAATGGAGACTTAGGAGGGGAATTTTCGAAGCATCACACTAGTCACATGAGATTCAAAGATAATTCATTGTTCCTGCTCTCATGAAGTATACAATCTAGGTAAAACTGGAAAAGGAAGCAGAAGTCATAGTGAAGTAGATGACACAGCTAGCAGAATTTTATATTAAAATATAGGCCATTTCTAATTTAAAGGTTAGGCAGATTGGTAGGAGTGAGACTGGAGTCATAAACAATCTCAGGCTGGGTTTCCAAAAGTCAAGTATATCCCCAATTGTGGAGCAGTAGACCCAGAAGGGTTCATAAGGCCTCAATTTTAATCCTACCTCCAACACTTATTAGCCCTGTGAACCTGAGTAAGTCCCTAAAGTTTTCAGATCTTCAGTTTCCTCATCTGCAGGATGATGGAACCCCTTCCAGATTATTTATCCTATTTTCTCTGGGTTTGAATGATCTAAAACTTCAGGAGAAATCTTCATTTGTATGAGTGGGAGAACAAGAGAATGTCCAAGATATTGAAAATAGCAATAGCTAATCTTTATATAACTTAGCAATTTGTACAGGGCTTTATATTCATTTTCTCATTTAAGGTCTTATTTTTTCCTGGGGCAGACACTGGAATTTGAGGAACCCAAATGTGATTGAGGGGGAAATGGAGATCCTGAGAAACATTGAAGTTTCTGCCTTTTCAGTTTAGTTCCTATGGAGGTCAGAGTGTTTCAGCTTGAACTCAGACAGATAATTCTAGCTATTTAGAAATAGCTTTGTCAATACAAATTTCTCCTTTGAAGTTATGAGAGAAAAACATTTCAGATGGGAAGATACCACAAGAACAGCCTCCCACAAAAATCTCAGTGTCCCCAGCCAAGGACCAGTGAGACCCTGGAATCCTCACAGTCTGCTGGCTTCTCTCTCCCCAGCTGCGCTCAGTTTTGCTGGTGAATTCCTTATATGATGAGTCTTTTTATAGATGAAGAAAAAGGGCTAGAATTTAAGTGCTTCACTTAAGGACATGTCATGTCAGAGCTCTTCCTTTCAGGGTCTCCTAATTCAGCGCTCTTTCCACCAGGAGCCGAAGACCCTCAAGGTTTCTGGCCAAAACAGATTCACTTGCATGCATGGCGTCCATCTTCCCACTGGGACAATCCTGTTGGAGAATGTAGGGCAAACAATAATTCCTTCCACTAAATCCCAAGCTGACCTAGGAGGTGATGGTCTTGGGAGGTGGAGTTGGGGATGGGCCAACGATTTATCTGAGTTGTTTTCCATTAATGCTAATGCATCAATTCCTTCCCATTAACAGAAAGGTTAGAATTAGTGTGTTAAAGAAATATCACACCAAGCAAATGATGTTAATTGATTGATCATCAGTAGAGGGGGAGGTCACTTGAGTACTGTTAGGCAAACCAGGCTTATGCCCGTCTAAGTATGTCATCATTTTCTCTAATATTTATGAATATCTGAACTATCCTTTAGTTCTACAAAACTAGTGATTTTGAATTTTAAGCAACAGTTGCAAAATTTAGAAATTATAATCTCAAACCTGTCTTTATGGGAATTCTTTTTTATTTGGAAAAACTCCAGTCTTTGTCAAACTCATGCATAAAATACATATTATTTGTACTTTTTTCTCCTTTTTTTTTTTTTTTTTTGCCTTTAAAGCTTGGGGACTACCATTAGAGTCTGGCAAAGTTTTAATGGGAATACAATGGAAACCTCATTCAGAGCCTGTCCTTGTAGCCTGGTTGGAAATATCAATAGTTTGACTAGTGATATTTCAGACCTGGCAAAACACATCTTCAATTTTCCAAATACAGAGGCTGAACACAAATGTTAGTTTCTTTACCTGTAACAGAGTGCAGGTTCAAACTCTCTAAATCTCTGTCTCTGAATCAAACCAGCTGGAAACCAGCTTCATAAACAGAACTGCCTTCCCTCACTTCTAGCTTCCCTTTCAGTTCTGCATATTAACAGCAGCCAAAAATTAAAATAGCATTTCATCCTGTGTGGCCTTCATCTGATGAGGCCAGTGGGTTTGATAGAAGCATGAGAGAAATATTTAAACTGGGTCAAAACACAAAATTTAAAAAAAAAACTTAACTTTAAAATTTTTATCCCCATCAGGAAGAATAAAATATAATCTAATGAGTAAGATAGTACATAAAACCCTTCAGTTTCATCAGGGTAGAATCAAGTGAATTAACAATTCAGGAAAAAGCCTCCTCCCCCCAAAAAAGATGTTTTTACTCTGAATCACTTATATAGATCTATCTAAAGTACTGCTCATTTGGCTTTGTTTTCTTTATTTGTCTTTTTTTAAAAAATACATAGTCCTAGGCAATCTATTCAACAAATATTTATTAATTTCCTACTATATGTAAGGAGAATAGTGGGCTAGGTGCTGAATTTTTTTTTTTTAAGTCCCTGGTCTCAAAATGCTTATATTCTACCAGGATGAATATGTATTCAGTTCTGGTAGATTTCCCCCACACTAACTTTTATGCTTTTTTTTTTATCATTTTGGAAATGTACTATAATTTGTTCTGCCATTTTCCAGTTTTGTATACACAAGTAACTTCTAGATTTTTATTGTTACAAATAGAGCATCTATGAATAATTTTAAACAAAATAGGTCCATTTTTTTACCATACTTTTTTTGGATAAAGTTCTGCAATGGAATTTCTGTATATAATCCGTTGGTGAATCACTGTATTGCAGAATAATTTTTTGATGGATAAGCACGATTGAGTAAAGGTGAATGAGCTTAGTAGGGCTGGAAAAAATAGTAGAGAAATCACTGTCTAAAATCATTTGTCCCCTTCTCTTTTCTCATGCTTCATCCTGAAGAACATTTGAAAAAATTACATATGTATGTATACATGCATGTATTTTGTGTGTAATGTACATAAAGTGTATGTGTTCATATACTTAGTGTATAGTGTATGTCGACATATATTTTATGTATAAAGTGCATGTGAGTATATGTGTGTATATATATATATATATATATATATATATATATATATGTTTATATACTTTTAACTACAATGAAGTGTAGATCATGTAAATGGCTAAAAGATCTAATGATCTTCAGGCAAATGATATTGTTCCTGACCTTGGAACCATTAAGAAAAGATTTTCTCAAAAAATAATGATGCAATTCTTATGTGATCCTCAAACAGTCCTGTGAGAAAGGTATTAGCTCCATTTTACAGATGAGCAAAATGAGATTCAGAGAGACCAAATGAATTGTTCCCATAGATAATATGGCTTGCTTCCTTATCCATAACCCATGCTTTTCCATTGTCATAGAAGATTCTACTTGATTTTTTGGTTGTTTTTTGTTTTAAAGTTTAAGGAACCTAGATTTAACAATTGGTATTTTGGCTATTTCGAGTAAAATAATAGTTATACATTATTGTTATATCTTGTTTTATGGATGCTATATCTAGATGGTTTTCTACACAACAAAATCTTGCAGTTGTCAAGCCTGCATAGTATCACAAGCTAGAGTTCCTAAACTGGATTTGATTTTGCCCACCAGCTGCCAAATTGTAAGAAGCTAGGTTATTCACAGTGAGGTCAGATGTAAGATCAGAAAGCTCGATTTTTAGGTAGTGCATGGGAGCAGGGGAAAGTCTAGTTTGTTTATTGTGTAGATTTGATCCACAAGTCGCTCAAAGGAGGATCACCCTACACTTGGGGATATTGTTGAAATTTCACATGTTACAGTTAAGCAAGAGATGGGCCTTTCCTAGCATATTTGGGTAATGTGTGTTTTCTTTAGGAGAGCACAGAAAATGATGAGAGCATTAGAAGGTGGATGATTGTGGACTCTTGGGGTGGGGGAGTACTGAGGCTGAACCCCTACTGTAAGCCAAGTCTCTCCTCTCAGTCCTTTCCCATTACTGTAGAACATGGGATGGATTCCTTCCTCCACCCCCTTCCAGCCTCCCACCCTGGGGCCTGTAGTGCTTTCTGCGCTGTGTAACTGGAGTGCCAGGAGGCGGGGCACCAGCTCCTAATGGGTGGAGGCTCGGGGAAGGAAGAGCCTTGTAGACATTGGAAGGGAATCGAAATGATTGATGGTGGTTTGGGCTGTTTGGGAAGGGGGGAGTATAGGAGGAGGGATGAAGTGAGGGGGAGAGGGAGGAGAACAGGGAGGAGAGAGGGGAGGGAAAAAAGGAGAGGGTGGAGATGGAGGGAGGGAAGGAGGAGGAGGGAAGAAGGGAGAAGGGAGAAAATCTCCAATCTTTCAGTACTGGCTGAGGTGCACTGGAGCCTCCTCGGCTTGCTGCTCCTGTTGGAGGAGCAAGTCCTGGCTTTTTCTGCTGAGTGATTTATTTTTCCTTTTCCTTTTTTTTTCTTCTTTTTCTCTTTTTACAAAAGCTCTTCTTCCAGGGAGAGGATAGTGGTAAAAGACCGAGCTGGATGGATGGGTATGGGGAGAGGGGCAGCACCTACAGCCCTGGGATTCTTGCAGACCCTCGCTGTCTTTCTCTGCATCTTCCCTGCAGGTAAGGAAGAACTCTTTTGCTGGATGATAGCCTGAAGCAGTCCCTAGCCCTGTGCAGTAGAGCCCTTCTGGAACAGTTTGCCACATGTTTGAAAGCTAGTTAATTGGTGGAACTTAAGCTTTCTAAACACTCTCAATAGTTTGGTTTGTGTTTTTTTTCCCCCCTTCATCTTTGTTTCTCTCATTTCTCTCCTGCATATCGTTCTCCACACTACTTATACATTAGTCGAAGGAAATAAATGAACCTCTTATGGATTGAAAGAGAGCTAGAAGGAAGCATAGCCCTGCTATTGTAAGATGTGGAAAAACAACTCTCTGACTGAGACTCGTGCTAATGCAGGGAGAACAGTAAGAACCTTTGGGCGATGTTTTAAGAAATTAGGGTTTATCAGGGACAGAAATAAGAAAATGGACAATCTATTAAATATTTTCTATCTCGATTTTGAAAGTGAGGTTGTGATTTGGAAGTTCCTCCAGTTGGGGAGGTGGGAAGAGGAGCTTTGTAATCACTCTAGAAAATAAAAAAGCATAGACTGATTTAACTCTTTGTTTTCCTGATTCATTTTTGCTAAGAGGCTTTGGTCTGAATGATTGTAGAGGTTTTATGTGTGCGTAATTATCTCTATGGGATGCTCACTCTTCAACTCAGAAAACTCATCTGCTCTAGGTTTGGAAGCTCTTTCAGAAATACTTTTAAGAGAGACATTTTAGATTTTTTTTTTCTTTTCCGTATGTTCTTCCTGGTATCCCAATATCCCCCTTCAAACTACACACCTCGGTGCCCTTACATTCTCCCCTCACACACTTGCTCATTCAGGGAGGTTACAGACTCAGCTAAAAACAAGCTAATCTTTTTTGTTTGATAACATTTAGAGTTGCCCCTGTTTGTTTTTATTGTGTCAGAAAGGGAGAGAATTTCAGAATTAAAGCTGAAAAAGCCCATCTGTTTCCAATGAATCCCCCATAGTTTTTCACAATGTTTTTGGCAGATCCCTGCCTTCAAATTCCTCCGAGCCCTGAGCTCTTGTTTTTGTTGGGGGAAGGGAGACCAACTCCACAGAGGGGGATTTGTTCCTTCCAAAACTCTCCGGTTTCTTTACCGCTTTTTTTTTTTTCCTTTGAGGAAAAAAAAGCACGAAACTTAAATCCCATAGTCTGTTTTCTTTTTAATGTTTCATAAAACTTTATTTCATTTTTGCCACATGTTGTTCAGAGTTTGAGCACTCCAGCTAAACTTTTTAATACCCATTTTTCTCTTGCTAAAAATATAAACAAAAAGCATTGGCATCCAAATATAGGGGCTGTTCAGATTCATTAAGATGTTTTAGTTCTTGTTTCTTTACCTACCGCTCCCCCTCAAAAAAAAAAAAAAACTTTTCTTAGGAGCTTTTAAGGTGAGATGCATTTCTAAGCAGCACAACTGCTTTCTGCTACTTCTCCGCTTCAGGATCAGAATTATACTGTACAAGAAAGAACTTGATATTAGGCTCTTGGATTTTTGTTTTGTTTTGTTTTGTTTTTCTCCTCATCAGCCAAATATGTTTCAAGAACTGGCAAAACTGGGAGATCCAGACTCTTTGTAGCTAGCTGGTCACAGTATTGCACACTCCATGTGCTTCATCTCAAGTGGGGGTTGGGGAGATGGGAGTGTAATCAGTACACCCCACTCTACTCCACCCCTATTCTCTTACTTCTCCTTCAGCTCATACAACAGATGTGCTCTCCTTAGAGGTGGCGCAAGGCTTGAGATGGAGTTTCCACCTATTTCCTAAAGCCAGATTCATTTAAGAAAGCTTAGTTAGAAAGATGGACTGGATGCCCCAGTGTGGTCCCAGTTTTGAAAATCAGTGTCCCATCTAGAGGAGGAGTGGGGGTTGGGGGGAAAAATTTGTAACAGAAAACTTTGCAAGGGTCAATGTTGAAAAATTACCCATACATATGTTTTGCAAATAAAAAGCTTTAATAAAAAAAAAAGAAAGAAAGAAAGAAAGAAAGAAAGAAAGAAAGAAAGAAAGAAAGAAAGAGAAAATCAATGTCCCAAAATAGCTTCTGCCTCTGCTCTGCCAATTCCTGTGTATTCTTTTTGAATAAAATCAATGCTCTGTTCTCTAAGGATGTAGATAGTTCTCTTTTTCAGAGGGCACAATTCCCCACACACACCCATACCCTAGGGTCTGTGCAAAGAAAGTGAACCAATTCTCTGCTAAAAGATGAGAAAACTTCTTTCTCTCTCTGTCTTTCTCTGTGTCTGTTTCTCTCTTCCCCTGCTTCCCCTTCTTCCTTTCCTCTTCTCTCTTCCTCTCTCTTCTTTCTTCTCTCTCTTCTCTCTCTCCTCTCTCTTCTTTCTCTCTGTCTCTCTCTCTCTCTCTCTGTGTCTCTCTCTGTCTCTCTCTCTCCCCTTCCCTCTCTCTTTCTCTTCCTCCCTCTCCTTTCTCAGAAGAAGTTTGCAGTTCACATGCATTAGGTAGGCCGTTTAGTCTCGATAAAGATCCAGCCCATTGGAAGTTTATCAGATAGGTTGATAAATGGCTTTTGTCTCTTAGCTGCTGTGGGGGATGTGATCTCAGCTCTAAGCTGAAATTGAGAAGGGGGGCTTAGAGGCTGTTAAAACAACACCTTCCAAACTCTTAAAGTGACAGCACTTATTAAGTTCCTGGTCAAAGATATAGGGAAAGGTGGCAGGATGTTTCTTAGTTGTGAAAGTATTTTTCTTTATGCTGGTAGAATGTAATTGAATTATTACTAACTTTTTCAAATTGGCTTTATCATTGTTCTGAAACATACCATATCTCTCATGTCCCAAGATTAATAAAAACCTGGCAGATATTGCAATTAGCTTTTTTGTTGCCTTCCTATAGTTTTTTTTTCCTTATTTGAGGCCTTAAACAACTTCATAAAGTTAAAAGTGCCTATATTATTAATGACTGATGAGATCTAATAACCTGGGGGTTCTAAGTTTCATTATCAGGAGACCGTGGTCAAAAGACTAGTTTATTTAATGAGAGGAGTTGAGTGGCTAATTTCCGGCACAAAAAAAGACAAAGTTTCTTATTCTTGGCATTGTTCTTCCTAGTTGGCCTAGGAGAGGATAGGATTTGGAATTGTGTCAGGAAGGCTACAGGTTGGAAGTTTGAAGCCTGAGGGGAGAAGAGCTGGAGTTTGAACAATTGGGTTTCATTTAGGACCTAGGAGCAAAGAACAAACCTATAATCCCCCACCCCCAGTTCTCCTTATAGGGCTTTCTCCCTGTTGTTCCTGTGACCCTGTGGTAGAAAGGACACTGGCACACTTAGGCAGAAACTCAGACAAATGTAGCCAAGAGCTAAAAGAATAAGTTTGAATGGTTTAATAAATCTGTCTGGATGCCAGGATTAGACTCAGATGTATAAATGAAAATGGACACAGGTAAATAAAGATGTCTTTGCTTCTACTCAGACTACAACAATTAATATATTAACCTTGTCCAGCACCAATGTCCCCTCCTTTCATTAAGAACTAATTGTATTCAAACAAGATCTCATATTTTAAATTTAAGAAACAGAATGTTATAGTGGGGAGGGAAACATCTGTCAAGTCAGAAGGACCTAGTCTTTTAACTCTACTACATACTGGTTTCATAATCCTGAGCACATCACTTAAAGTCTCAAAGTTCCAGAGCACTCACTCTCTAAAACAACAAATTGCACAGAAGGTGTTGATGAGCACTTGCCAAAAGAGAACAAATTATGGGAGTTTCCTATACCAATTAAATCCAAGGTTCTGTCATTGTCCTAAAGTTCTGAAAGCTACTATAGCCTTTACTTTAAATAACAGGAGTTTAGAACAGGAATCTAGCAACATATATGGTATAGTCCATATTCTTGGAGCCATGTTTAATTCTTTACACACTGTAAAATGATCTTCATTCCATTTTCCTTCTGTCCTCTCAGCTCCAAGTGTTTTTAGAAATGTTAGTCCTCCATGGGGAAGCTGAGGTACACTGAAGCATAGCTTTTCTATAATATCCCACTAAACTTGTTCTGATTAGTCTCAGTAGGCAGAACTAGGACCAGTAGGGTAGACGTTAAAAGAAGGCAGCCTTAGTCTCATTAACAGAGAATGGCATCTTTAATAATTAGAGTTGTCCACATATGGAAGAAGCTGTCTTGGGAGATAAGTCATTCCAAGTCACTGAAGTTCTTTGAGTAGAAGAAGCTGGGTAGCCACTTATTTATCACTGGGATGTAGGAGAGGGAAATCCTACCACAAGGAATTAGACTTGATGGAACTCTAGATTCCAATTCTGAGATCCTGGGATAAAATGACTCTATAGTCCAATAAACCTACATACCAAATTACTGTTGTCCCAGAAAGAGGTTATTTATATAGCAAAGGGATAGTATTAAATTATATCCAGTTGCAAAACCAGATGTTCAAAATACAACAGAACAACCACCTTTTTCCTATGCAACAGCACTCCCTGAAACACATCCATAACACTATTTTGTACACTACTGCCAGCTATATGTGCTTGCAGAAGGTATAATAAGAGATTTCTGCGGACAGCCATACTCAGAACCTAACAGTGAGGTCAGACAGAGAAATTTGACTATGAGAATATTGCAGTCTCTCTCTAGCTGTATGGGTTCTGAGTGAGGTGCAGCATATTCTATTTGTAGACACAAAAATAGAATTCAAAGTAAATGGTGTTACTGGGACATATATTGAAGTAGAAAACAGTCGTCAGTGAATGATTTTGAATACCTCAGATGTGGTAAAGCATTCTAACAGATGGTATAAATTCAACAGGTCCAAAAGGGAACAGATTATCATCATCCATCTTGCAACACTCAAGTTCTGAATCCAGCCACCATGTATCATTCTACCTTTGTCAGTGTTATTTCCACTGCCTGAAATAGAGTTTTCTCTCTTAATCCAAGTTGTACACATCTCAACTCCTGCCTATACCTTCTTGAACTGTTGTGCTTCTAATTAATCACTAAATTATTCTCTGTATTGTTCCAATTTTAGTATATGTGCTGCTGAAGTTAACACTAAATTATTCTCTAGTTGCTTAACAGTTTTGAACTCAGTCTAAATTGGAGACAAAATGTTGAAGATAAGCATATTTTACATTTTAAAATAGATACAAAACAGACAAATTTCAGGGAAAAGCTAAATTGTTCATTGAGTTATATCTAAGACTGAAAATAGATAAGAAATTTCAAGATGGTGAGAGAGGAAGTTAAGAGGAAATGAATAGAATGGAAGAGTAAGGATTTAGAATAGTTTCCTGGAACTTCTAATTCCTAGTTTCTCCCCAGAGCGCTACCTTCTTGCCCCAAAGCCACAGATAAGCCAGTACTCAAATTGGCAAAAGTGCTTTGTGCAAATTTGTCTCAATTAGATTTGTGTCCTTTAGGTTTTGCTTATTTATTCATTTTGTGCACCGTTTAGTCCAGTATTTAAATTACCAAAATGCTTATTAAAATAATATCTCTCTGTTCATGCCCCTAAGAGAAACAAAGTCATTATTCACCTTTCTGCTGAGGAACGTTATTTAATACGTGCCACATAGTAGGCCTTACTCAGTGACCAAGGATTTGATGTTTGATTGACATTGTGCACACTGAATTCTGAGTATTGCAGCAGCTGCGAAGGTATCTGATATTCTTCTGTCAAAGAAAATACAAGTAAAAGGATGCCAGTTAAAATGACTTTTAAGATGACAACTATGCAAGGGGGGCCCAAATTTCTACATAGATGTTTAGAGTTGAAAGTAAATATGAAAAGGAGTGCCTCCTACATTAGGGAGTGCCATGGGCACAAGATGAGAGGATCACTCCTTAAAGTCATCCTCTGTGAAAGAATTATTAATATTACCTACCTGTAAACTTTTTAAACAGTCCACAAACCAGAAAAGTCATCTTTCTTCCCTCAAATGTTCTCTTGATAGAACAGAGGGGCAGCTCAATCATTTACCATATTCACAGCTGCCCTGGAGCAAGAGTTCGCATCCACCCCTCAGAGAAGCTCTAGCTCCAACTTTAGCTTCTCAGTGTTGAGAGAAATATTTTGAACAAGCCTAGGGCTGGATTTTAGTTGAGTGCCTTTGCTATGACATCCCCACACACACACACACACTCAATCCAATCCCACTCCCATGGCTGTTTGGCATATTTGGAAAGCTGTGTTCTCTTTTATTCCACTGAGGATATCATTTCTTCCACTGATTTGTCATTTGTGGTAGCCAGTGCACAGCCGTGTCTGAGAATCCGAGCTGAGAGGTGGTTGGTCTCCAGAGTATAGGATGGGTTTGATGGATGGGGCTGTTTGGTCGTGCCTTGTCATGTTAAATGGCATTCAGCCTATTCTGCATGCTCTCATTAGGGAGCCACAGAGCAAAGCTTTAACCCTCCCTTCTCCCTATTCCCATCCCCCCCTCAAGATTCACCAAGATAAAAAGCATCCCCTTTTTTCCAACCCTCTCCACTAGCCCAGTTGCTAAGAATTCTGAAAACCCAAATGGAATCACTGGGGTGTCGGAAATCATTAGCAACGTTGATTCTCAGTCTAGAGGTGGGATGGTAGAGTCAACAAAGATTGGGTGTGTGATAAGTCAACTAAGGCAGGGTCTGCTACACCTGGTCAACACTTACAGAGAAAACATTCAGGCAGTCATCTGGGTGTGTTTCTTTTTAGACCTGATGTCAAATACCTAGATGCTGGGTCATAGGCACTTACTGCCAAGATGGTTGACAGCTCAAGTTTCTTGAAAGTTTTACTGTAGTATACCCAGAGTCTGAGAGAAAAACACAGCAAAAGTTCCTTAGGACCAACCACCGTCAATAATCTCTAACCAAAAGAAGATAGAAAAACTAATTATCACTGCTTCCTCCATGGAAGTGATAACAAAGTGTGCCAGTTCCATTAATTTCTCCTTTTTGGTACAGCTTTCAGATAAAACCATTGTTGAGATTTGGAATTGAGGACAAGGAATAAGAGAAAAAAGAGTTTTTATTTTCCTGACTACTTCAGACTACCTGGACACTCAGGTGATCCAAACACCTGGAATCAGGAGCCACGGATTTGACTTCTGTTTTAGACAGTTACTAGCTGTATAACCAACAAAGAAGTCACCTAGGTGCTCAGCATCTCAGTTTTCTCATCAGAAAAAAATTAGGATAATAATCTTTATGTTACCTCAGAGAGAGGTGGTAAAAAAAAAGTATTTTGCCAGTCTTAAACTTCAATATAAGTGTGAGTTTTAGTTATGATGATTTAGCTACTGAGGCCCCAGAGCCACTGGTGTATTGGGTATCATTCTTTGCTATGACTTGGCATTTGGAGTAGCCCAAACAAAATAACTTGAAGGATATCAAACTGATGAAACCCATAAAATGGGTCATCTCAGTCCTTTTTTATTTCCAATCTAAAATTGTCCATTTAGAAGTCTTCAGGTACTCTATAATCCAATATCAATAGAAGTGACAATTCTTAATATAATATTTGCTAGGAAAAGGAAATACAGATAAAAATCACAATGATCATGTCACATTCTACATGGAAAAAAAATCTTCAATAACTCCTCAATACCTAATGAATAAAACCCAAATCTTTTAGCTAGCATTCCATCCCTTTGCAGTCCTGCCTCAATCTACATTTTCAACCTTATTTCCCACTATTTCTTAACATGCACCTTTGGTCTAACACTGAGAAAGAATACTTTTTGCTTTCTCATCTCTGAGCTTTGACTCATTCTGTTTCCTTAGTATAAAATAAAATCACTCTTTTCCCCCTTCCCATCTTTAGAAAATTTCCCTTTCCTTTAAGACCCATCTCCTGTGCTTTCCCTGAATAACCCTGCTAGCTATGCTTCTTCCTTTCGACATGCTGTGAATATATAGTTTATACTAGTGAGATGTCACTTAAATTGTACTGGAAATATTTTTATAGATAGTGAATTTACAAAATATTAAGAAAAATAAGGCTAAGGATAGAGACCATATTTTGTATGACTACATCTTGAATATTGCCTTAATCATAATGGGCATTCAGTAAATATTTGTGGATTGATTAGGGAAGGAAAATACTTTAGAATGGATCTAGTTTAGGCAAAAGGAATTTGCATTCTGAAGTTTGTTTTTAAATGAATTCTGCCACTTTAAGAAAGGGAGATTTCTTTCTCTTCCCTCATTACCTCCCCCTAACATGCAACTGAAACCAGATCTAATCCCTTTGCACATGGGTAATTTATTGGTCTATTGGGCTTTTCTTGATGGCAAATTGCATTGTCTTTATTCCTGAGTTGAGGCTCTGGAATAGTTTTTGGAATTCCTGAGACTCCTCTCTGAGTTGATCTTTCACACCCCTTCTGTGCACAGTGAAATAAGTTTTATTGGGCTTCTTTGTTATGCAAACAAGGCAATAATAATCAAGCCATTATTGCAAAAGATTGTGCTTGATTAACAGTTCAAAGGAGGTCTTTGAAAGCAGCTCTTGCTCCAGTGATGAATAAATATTTTCATGATGTCTGGATCAGTACAGCCAGCTTTCTGAACACCCCTTCTTCCACTGATTTCTATTTCTGAAACTTGGCATTTGGTAACTATTTAAAGAATTAATCAATTGCTTATATTGTTATTCCACCCATCCCTGCCATCAATCAGATAACTAGAAAGGCAGTTTAGATCTTAATTGCACCTAAATGAGAGAAGTGAAACATAAATTCACATGAAGGCCACATAGTCTATGCATTTCTTATACAGATATTTATAACACTTTCAAACATAAAAGCTTTCACAGCCTAAAGTACACTAAGACTTTTAGGACCTGTATGGGTAAAAGGAAAAAAAAAGCAGTGAGTTTCCTTTAAGACTAAGCAACTAGCTTAGGAAATGTGATGGTTAAGTGAAGCTTAATAAGTACTAAGTAAGCTACTATGTGCCTTCTTTCTTGTCAGTGAAGAGCATTTACCCAACTGTCTTGGATATACCTGCTAGATATAAGCTACATCCCTGAAATAAGAGATCTTCTCTGTCTCTCTCTTTCTCTCTCTGTCTCTCTCTCTCCTGTTTTCTTCCCTCTACCCCCTATCTTTTTCTCTGTGATTCTCTCTTTCTCTTTCTCATGCAAATACATATACACAAATTGATGCAAAAAATTTTCACAAAATTTTTAAATTTCTTTTTATTCAAATAAAGATGATTTATTTTTAAAGATAACTTTCACTGATATTCATTTTTATAATCACCTTTTTTTAAACTAAAAACATGAAGTAAAACAGGTTATATACTTGGTAAATTTATTGTGGGGTAAAGGGGAGGTAGAGAAGAAAAATAAGAAGGGGCTGTATTTTCAAATAATAGGTTATTGTCAAGGTATATACTACAATAATAAATAAGAAGTGATCAGGAAAAATGGAATGTTACCTCCTTTTCATTTAAGGAGTTTCAGGTCATATAAGAATAGGTAATAGTGAAAAAGACCAATATAGAACATGGTTCAAAGATATCTCTGATTTATAAGCACAAATGAGAAAGTATGTAAAAAATGGAAGAGAATTAGAAAAGAACAGTGTTGAGAGCTAAAGAAGAAAAGAGTTTCAAAAAGAAAAGTGGTTCAAAAAGAACCAATGACATGATAGAATGAACTGGTACTCAGAAGACCTGTGTTTTAGTCCTAATCCAGCATTAACTATATAGTCCTGGTCAAAATCACTTCACTATTTTGGGCCTGGATTTACTTATCTCCATAAAATTGGGAGCTTGGAGTAGATGACTCCAAGTCCCTTTCTCATTCTGAAGTTTTTTGCTTTTTTCTTTGTTTGTTTAACATGGATCAACAAAGAATCAGAGAATTTTATTGCTGGAGCTAGAAAACTCCTTAGATATCATCTTATCATAAATGGTGATACATTGATGTTCCATAGTAAACTTGACTATATATTTTAAGGCAATTTTGAAAAGTACTTGAATTCATTCTCTCAAACTCTTAAGTTTTTATATCAAAAATACAAATATTTATATCAAAAATACAAAATGATCTGTTAATTTTTTCTCTTTGTCTTCACTTTCTTCTGTTATACCTTGGCATCTCACAGAGCTCAAGAAAGCCTCAGGTTAGATTGCATAGTATTAAGAGTTTTTTCCTTTTCAAAAAATGTAAAATTTTAAGCAGCTGCACCTAATCTTTTTTGTGTCATGGACCTCTTTGTCAGTCTCACAAGGTTCATAAAATCAAATACACAGAAGTATAAAAGAAATCAATTAGATTAAAATGCAATTACTAAAATACTTTTTTAAAAAAAGTTCACACTAAAGTTTCTTTGATAAGTGGCTGTAGCCAAAAGCTATTTTCCTTAGATGGTCAACATATAGCTCACAAACTTTGGAGAGCCTGAGGTTAATCATGTACAAACATTCAAGACAAAGAGAGGAGCTGAAAAATAGAATGGAAGTGTCTGTGAGGGAAGAGAGAGCGGCTCTTCAGAAATTGCACCTTGAAAAATAAACCACCTGTTTAAAGCTCTTAATTCTCAGACAGTGTCTTGGCTAACCTCAGGAGCAACCTTCCTAAAACCTGGCATTGATAAGAGCTGTAAATGTATCCATAACAGGAAGGAAAAACTACCCCCTGAAGGAGAAGGGAATATACCAAGAATCAAGAACCCTAAATTCTGATCTTGTAACTGTAACCCTATATAAATCAGTATACCTTGTTGAGTCTTAGTGTCCCATCTGTAAAAATGGAAGTCATCCAAGCTTCTGTTTCAAATTTTTTTTCTAAAATCTTGTATTTTCTAAAATATAAAATGTTTATTAGTAGAATATCAGAAGTAGTAAGCCCTTTGAATTGAGAATGCCTCTGGATAGCTCTTACTAAAATAATGGTGTTCTCCAGAAGGGTTTGGGATATAACTAATTCCCAAGACACAAAAAAGTCATAAAATGTAGACCTGAATGTTTGAAGTAGCTGTGTAAAATGGTTCAGAATAATAGATACTTTGATTCCAGAACACAAGAAAAGAATTTATGGAAGGAAAGCGAGGGATGGGGATAAAGTTAGCTAGTTCTTGGCATATATTCCCCAAATGAGAAAAGGGTGTGGGAGTTCTTTGCTTTCTATGGATGAGAATCTGTATCTTTAATTGGTAGAGTACATGATCTGTCCATTCCCCCCACCCTAGAATTCCATCTTAAAAACAGTGTCCTTTGTGGACAAAGAGGATGCTCTTGACCCCCAACCTATAGAAATGGACTTTGTTGTTTTTTCTGAAAGTTGGTAGATGATATATTCTTTTCCTTACTTACCTATGACTCACTTCATATCTTTTCAAGAATTCTAACCAGATGTTACTTTTGAACATCACTATGTGAAGCTCACTATCTTGGATTAGGATAATACTTCCAAACTTGGCAACATGACACTGGCAAAAGCACTTTATCTCTTATACCTACAAATATACTGTACTATCCTAGACACTACACTTAACAAATAAAATACACAGATAGTCCTTAACATCTACAATTTTATTATTGGAGTCAAATCATATAACTTACGTGTATATTTGAGAAACTTATAAAACACTTTGAGATTCCCTGGTAATGGAAAAATATTCTTCCCTCTATATTTTTGTGACATTTTTTTTAAAATGTATGAATTGAGTAATAAAACTTGGCATTCAAAGATTGAAGGATCCTGAAACATAAAATGATCATTTATATGGGTCTCAGAAACTCAGAGAAAGTCCACTAATCTCCTTACTTAGCTAATAAAAGAATTGTTTCACTTTTCTGATTTGCCAGCCTACTGTTCATTCTCTCCTTGAATGATTCTTCTTCCTGTTCCCTAACTGTAGCTATTCCCCATTGTTCTGTCCTCAGCACTGCCATGCCTTTCCTAGAAACCCTCCCTTGAAGATCTCATCCTCTCCATTCATTCATTTAGAAAATATTTCAACAGTAAACATTGGTTAAGTGCCTGTTATGTGCAGCATACTGTGCTAAACTCTGGGAGTGATAGAAAGTTTATACAAGACAGTCCCTGCTTTTATGAAGCTTGTCATCTAGTAAATATTTATTGAATATCTGTTATGTGCAAGACATACTCATGAATCCAACTATTACCTCTATATGGATAATTCCCAAATCTTTAACTAGCTCTAATCTCTCAGCCAAATGCCACTGGCTCATTTCCAGCTGCCTCTTTTCTACCTGGATTTCTGCTGACATTTCAAATTCAATATAACTAAATATCATTTGCTTCCATACCCCATCCCCAAGATGACTCCTGATAATCTGCATGTCAATTAAGCATATCATTATTACTTTTATTAGCCATCATTTTATAGCCCTTTACAAAAAGCTTTACAAATATTCTCATTTTATCTTCACCACCCTGGGAGATAGATGCTATCATCACCTACATTCTATAGATGAGGAAAATGAGGTCATTAGAGGTCAAGTGACCTTGCCCAGGAGATCACAGCTATTATGTGTCTTAACCCAATTCTTCCTAATCCAGGCCCCATATACCCCCTGCCTGCCTTCTATCAACTATATAAGAAGTCTTGATCTGATTTTTGGCTCCTCCATCTTTTTTCCACCATCATCTAGTCTCCAAGTCCTATGAACTTTAATAAATAATGCCTATCTATCGCCTCCCTGCAGATCCCTGAGCAGCAGGAACAGAGGAAATAATTTCAGGTCCATATCATTACTAGTTAAAAACAGATCTTTTTAGAATAACTGGGAAATAGATTACATACAATTAAATAAAGATGCTTTTTGGGCCTTATTTCAAATAAGTTCTACTTTGACACAATAAACTTCTACAGTAGAAAGATGGGAGGAGAACTAAGGAGGATCTCATGAGGAGAGTGAGAAGTGGTATAGCACCTCTGATGAAAGTAAAGTTATGAGGTACAAAGATTGCCAATAAGCTGCCAAAGCAAATCACTTCTAGGTGCTCATGGAAACTGCAGATCACAAACAGTTCTAATATTGAACTGGTCCAGTGGAGACATATGACCAGGAAGGGGCTTGACCAGTAGCTTCAAAAAACTATCCTGTATGATCTCACAAACCTGAAACAAAAGTCTATTCTGTTCTCTGAGTGCTGAGGTCAGTAAATGAGACGAATGAAACAAAACTGTTATCATAAGTGTAGCCCAAAAAAAGAGAACTCAGAAAAGAGACAAAAGGTCTAAGTGAATCTCCATCTCCCCTATGTTGAACACCACTGCCTTCCTTCACCCCTTCTTATTTATTCCACTGGGCCATGACTTTGAGCAAAAGGACTTTGAGTAGAAAGCACCTGCTTCTTTGTGACTATTGGCAAGCCCCCTAACTTTGAATGTCACAGGCAATAATCAAAAACTGTTAAGTTACATCATTAGGGGAAGGAAACTGGGACTTCTCCCCAGTGATGAAATGAATCCAGACAAAAATAAATGTTTGAAGCCACTTCCTTCTAGGTGAAAAATAGAAATATCATGGTTCAGTGGAGAGAATACTGGGTTTATTATCAGAAATACTGACCCTTCGACTTACTATGTCACTTGGGGCCAGTCAACTCCTTTAGGTCTCTGTTTCTTCATCTGTAAAATGAGAAGTTATATTATTTTAAAATCCCTTCCATCTCTTGACTATGTAGGCTACTGGAAAAAAGTAGCTCATTTCTGTATATGGTTAATCTCTTGATTGTTTTGAACTTAGAGATGAGATAGTACTGTGTGCTTAAGAGATAAGGGAATGAAGTCAAAGTTTAATTAAGAAGGCATACTTGACAACTTTTTCTAGGTCCCGATAATATAGTTGAATTCCCGATTTGTTTTAGTCAGTCATCTCCATAAGAGTTTTCTTTACCAATTTCCACTTTAATATAAAGAGAAAAGAAAGATAGGTTGCATCTTCCTTAGCAGTGCCCCCTCCTGCTGCATGACAAACCTAACCTATAGAATTTCAGTATCGGTTTTGGGAACTTACTAAACTAATCAGAGGTCTACTTCTCACTCAGCAAAAGGAAAGTTAAAAGAGAGGAGGGTTTGGGGGGAAAGATAATGAAATCAGTTTAGAAAAGCCAAGTTATAGAAATGCCAGGATATGTATACAGAACAATTAGTTAGAGATGTCCAGTAGGCAGGTGGAGATGTAAGACTGGAGATCTACAAAGAGATTAGGATTCGATAAGCAGGTTTGAGAATCATCAGCACTGATGTAATCACCAAATCCATGGAAGTTCTTGAGATTACCAGTCACAATGATATAAAGGGAAAGTACAAGAATTCTCAGGGAGTGCCATTAGCAGATTAGCGTGCTCCAGAGGGTATATCTTGTTAGAAGCACTAGGTTGTATTCCACCCCAAGGGAATTGCATTTGGGTTTTGACAGAGCGCACCATATGCTCTTCTGCCATTCATCCTGTGTTTATGATGCCGTCCCGAAAGGGCTCCGTGGTATTTCACTTACATATTTTAGACTGATCTGTGGTCCTCTTATCTGGGTCACAGCAACTTGTGGATCTTCCAGGTTAGCCTGTAAGTCAAATGACATAGCATATCCCCTAAGTTAAGAGAGTATCCCAAGGAGGTGGGCAGAATGGTGAAGGGCCTCCAGCTTATCCCATGCAAGGATCATTTGAAGACTCTAGGGATGTGTAGCTTAGAGAAGATTTAAGTGGGCACGTGACAGTTATTTAGGAATCTGAAGGATTTCACATCAGAGAAGGATCAAATATATTATGCTTGAACCTAGGAGCAATGAATAGATATTGCAAAAAGTCATATTTAAAACTGATGTCAAGAAAATTTTCTCAGCATTTAGTGCTGTCCAGATGTAGGATGTATTACCTCGGGATGTAAATGGGTTTCCCCTTGGAGGACTGACTGCTTGCCAGATCCGTCAGTAAGCGTTGTTCAGTGTCTAGCACAGTGCCAGGCACTGTCAGTTATTTATGATACAGAGGAAAAAATCAAACCAGCTTTGGTCTCAAGGAACTTATATTCTATCCAGGGTGATATAAAGCAGATAAGTATATACTAGACACATGCAAAGCAGACAAAAGGAAACCTTGCCAGGATGGCACTAGCAACTGAAGGAGTCAAGAAAGGCTCCCCACAAAGGGAGCCTTGAATTGAGTCTTGAAAGAAGCCAGGGATTTGGAGAGAGAAGTGAGAAGGGAAAGCTAGAAACAAAGACATGGAGCTCGGCAATGTGTTAACACTGGCAAGTAGACCAATATGACTGGACTAGAACATGCATGAAAAGGAGTAATGTGTTAGAAGATCAGAAAGGCAGGAAGGGTTTGGGTGGTGTATTCCTGTGTAGATGGGGGTTAGAGCAGTCTCTGAAGCTTTTTTTTTGCCTTAGAAATTTTATGACTACCTTTTACCAAAACTGGGGTAATTATACTCAGAGAAGCAAAACAACAGAAGTATCAGCTATACCTTGGCACTGTCTTAGTAAATGGTGGTGATTTTAGCAATATTGGGGTGAAATGAATGGGGTCAGAGTCAGAGCTCTAGACACAACACAAAAGGTATGCATCCTGTCCTAGGAGCAATCCTGTGTGTGAGTGTGAGAGTAAAAGTAAATAATTAAGGGTGATCCTGTGCACCTTCTTGAAAGGCTGATCTGCTTCCCATGCTGGTACCCATAGTTGCTAATCAATTCACAGATGGGTCTATGTCCTTTTCACGCAATTTTCTTTGATATTATGTCTCTCCTTAATCCTGAGAAAGCAGTGGGCCTCTAGGGATAATAGGTCAGCACACACTGCTCCCAGAATTAATTGTGCTATTGGAACAGGCATTGTGTTAAGGTGGCCAGCATAGATCAGGTGATTGAGAGCTATTAGAGTTGGTTTCTTTATATTTTTTTCTTCTGAAGCTTTCATTCTACCCACCCCCACCCATCAATCTTAGATGTTCATATTTTTGGATCTTTACATCTATCTAGTGGTTTAAAATATTACCATATCTTGGGTACACTATATCATACAACCTGGTCCTTAAATTAATGGGGTCATTTAGAAAAGATAAACAGTGCAAGATAATGAATTCCTTGAGAGCAGATTCTGAGTCTTATTCATGGGCACATACTGAAACATCCACTCCTACACAGAGAGAGAGAAAGAAATAGAGCTAGAGAGCTTTGCCTTTCAGAGGTATTAAATAAGTGTCTGTAACCAGGAATTTCTGTACACCAGGAGGATAACATTTTCCCTCAGAGAGAATTAATAGTCATATCTGATACCAAGAACTAAGCCTTTGAGACCCAAGTTTTACTCACAGCCCTAAGAATTGTGATCGATGAGTATAAGAGAACGAGATCTTCCAACCCCATCTTTTGGTGTGTTTTTGCAACACTAGCACCAAAAGGCTGCAAAAATTGCTCTCCAAAACCTATCTCTGCAGGTTAATATTAGTGAGCTTTTATTATTGGCCTTTGCAACAAACATCTGCATTCCTTTCCTGGTCATTCCTTGCTTCCATACAATTGCTGGGCAGCTTGTAGTACCTCCTAGTAGTTTTATAGGTGAGGACACTGCGTGCTAGAGAGGCCAAAAGATTTAGCAATCTAGATGTTTCACATACTTGTGTTATGTCCTAAGCCACACTTAGCAGCGAAGAACTGGCCACTGAAGACCAGTAAGAAAGCCTCAAAGTGTGGAGTGAAGGAAAATGGAGAGAAGAAAAGTATATTCCCGGGCACTGGGGCAAAATCCAGTTTATTAGATTTTTAGAGACTGCTGGTCTGTTCAGCCCTATTATTTCTATGGTTTTTGTAATCTAGAAAGGGGGGAAATGTAACCTGGCTGGTCCATATTTCCATGGGATATGTTTGTGCTCTCTAAACAGCTTCTTCTCAGTGCAAGATCCTCAAGTGTAACTCGGAGTTCTGGACCGCTACATCAGGCACTCACTACCCGGCATCTGAAGACGCACCTGAATTCTGCACCGCTCTGCGAGCCTACTCTCACTGCACCCGGCGCACAGCCCGTACCTGCAGAGGGGACCTGGCCTACCACTCGGCTGTCCATGGCATAGAAGACCTGATGAGCCAGCACAATTGCTCCAAGGATGGTCCCACCTCACAGCCCCGTCTCCGAACCCTCCCACCCGGAGACAGTCAGGAACGGTCAGACAGTCCAGAAATCTGTCACTACGAAAAGAGCTTTCATAAACACTCGGCTCCCCCCAACTATACCCATTGTGGCTTGTTTGGGGACCCTCACCTCAGAACTTTCACGGACCGTTTTCAGACCTGCCAGGTCCGAGGGGCTTGGCCGCTCATTGACAATAATTACCTGAATGTGCAGGTGACCAACACTCCGGTGCTACCGGGATCTTCAGCTACAGCGACCAGCAAGGTAAGGTCACAGAACAGCATGAAGCTCTTTTATGGCTTTAGAGACCTTCTCCCATAGTAGCTATCCCTCCCTCCTCTCCCCCAGCTTCAGTGACTACGGAAGAAAATAGGTCATTTGTTGTGAGAAGGAAAGTGCCCTACCTAGAACCATCAATTTACTGTCTCCAGTAAAAAGAGACTGACAAATTTTGCCGTTATTGTTACCGTTCTGTGCTTGAGTATTCTGGGCGAACTTTAAGGCTAGATCAAGTACCTGTGGTATTTGTACCAATAAGAACCGCCAGAGCCAATTACTAGTGTGATGTCACTTTCCATTCTCACGTGAACCTCTTTATCATTCATCAAATTAAGACGTTAATAAGGCATTGATTACAAAGTGCTATAGAGCACCCACAGAAATTTAAATGTCGGGACCCAAGGAATTTACAGTCTGAAAAAAGACACGTGTGTGCACATACGTGTGTATATATATATATCTAAACACATTAACATATATGCAAATACATATACCCACAAGAAAATTAAGAAACAACATATAGATGATCATAAGGGACAATTGATTTGTGAAATGTGCTCTTTTTTCTTTTTTCCCTTATCCATTCCTTTCTTCCTTCATTTTATGATTTGCTTTTTTTTCCATTCTCTTTTTTTTCCTTTTTCTACCTATGACTAATGTTTGCCTGTCAGAAGAACCTATGAACATTGCTCACTCCTGATGGTGGTTACTGGGAGGTGGGAGAGTTGCCTGACCCCTGTCATGATGGTAAATGTTAGAAAATCAGGGGTATAGCAAGGATGCTTATTTTTGCTGCTCTTGTATGATTTTGTTTTTAACATGCTAGCTATTCTTGTAAGACAAGAAAAAGAAATTCAGCAAAAAAACATAGACAAAAGGAGAGGTAGCTAATTTTCAACTAATATAATGGTTTGTTTATGGAATCCTAGGGATTCAGCAAATAATCATATTATTTAAATAATTAAATGCATCTGTAAAATTGAACTCTAAAACATTAACTCACAAAAATCATCTTTTCTGCATAGTACTTGTAAAAAAAAAAACCCACAGAAAATAGGGAAAGTCATTCAAAAACCTAAAAAGGAATGAATTATCTGATGATTAATATACCAGGAAAAGTTAGAATTTATATGAATACATTTGTAAAATTCTCTTTAGAGAAATATGAGACATAAATAAATAGGTAGTCATAGATACGTCTAAGAATAGGAAATGTTAGAGAATATGAAGAGTCTGCACCAAGTTTATGATTTTAACATATTCACTACCTTATACATCCCTGCAATGGCAGACAATCAGGTGATTGTAAAGACAAATGGTGTTAGTGTTTGTTCAGGGTTTGTTGGGATTTTATTTGGGGGGGTTGGGGGAGATAATTGGGGTTAAGTGACTTGCCTGGAGTCACACAGTTAGCAAATATCTGAGGCCCCATTTGTATTCAGGTTCTTCTGACTCCAAGGGCACAGTGCTCTCTCCTAGCTGCTGTGGTATTGAGGTTTGGGATCCTATAATGAATGCTAAAAAGAGCTTTGGAGGTCCTCTATTTCAACCCCATTTTATAGATGAGGAAACTGAGGCCCAGAGAGTTTAAATGTTCAGGATCCCACAGAATTAGTAAGTGGCAGACGTGGGATTTGAATACAGGACTTCTACTCTAAAATCAGTATTCGACATGACAGATTTTCTCCTTGTAATAATATTCTGCCGAGACTCTCCAGGTCCTTTATGTAGAAATTCTTAGTGAGTGGCAAAGTATTGTTTGACCCATTTTATAAAGGGAGAAAGCCTGGAATCCAGGAACATAAAGTGGCTCATCTGGAGTTGCTCCGGGGCTCTGGGCTGGCCTGAGGACAACATTCAGTCTCCTACCTTGCTGGCCACTGCACCGCTCTCTGCCCACCTCAGTTTGGGTGTATTTGCTGTCTTCCCAGGGGGGTTCCCCATTTGGCAGGAGAGAAGGAATGACCAGCAGTCCAGCTTATCCAAAACCAAAAATGGCAGCAGATTTGTTTTTCTGTGGAGAGAGCATTGGAAGGCACACCAGGGAGAACCAGACCTGGTCCACAAGGGAGCATCTGTTCCTTCTATTCCCTCTCCCACCCACCCGTTAAAATTGAAGCTTTGTAAGAGACTTTGAGGCTGATGATAAATGCTGGCTTCTTCTGCATCCAGGGCAAATGCCTCCTCTTTCCTTCTCCTCATTGTGCCTACGATTCCCAAAATAGAGGTGTCCCTTTCCTGGACCCCACAGTCTGTACTAGAAAGCAGGGCTTTAGTCCATCTCACCAGGAATCACTAACCTGTACCGTACAAAAGTCCTACATTGTTCTCAGCGCCCAGCGGCTCTCGGCCCCTTAGGTAATCAGTACATGCCTTTCTCTACCCACTTCTATCCTCCCGTTATTGTCTTAACCGGGGATGCCATGCATCCTTGTATGATTCCTCTGAGTCGTTCTTCATTCCCCTTCATTTCCCACACAGTTCACGATGTGTAGTCTTCTCTCATGTTTTCCTACATTCCACTAATCTTCTCAACAGCCAAGACAAATGAACAACCAACCTCAGCAACTAGTAAATTAAGTTAGAGACTCCCAGTCATACTACAAGAGGTGACATTTCCCAAAAACTGTCTGGCTCTTGAGCTAGTTTTATCGAGCATAGTAATGAAATGGGACAGGGACAGTCTCTCCTGTGGTGTTATTGTGAGCAGCAAGTGATATAATGAGGTGAAGTCAAAACAGTAAATAATGCAAATTGTATTCATTATAATTATTATTTTATAAAGGCATCATGTATATTGGATGGAGTCAAGACCTATTTCAGACCCCACCTATTTTGTGACCCAGCCACTGAACCACTCACTGTCCTTCAAACAAGTTCCTTAGAATTTGCCTATTAAGTCACAGACCTTCTTCCCCATGCAGACCAAGTCACAGGTCCTCCACTGTATTCACATGCATCACAGTTCGTGATTGAGTGTGGGTTGCTACTTCTCTCAGCTGATTCATCACAGATCCTATATTTTTCAGCCTTTTGAATTATAGGTTAGGGCAGCAGTGGGGAACCTTTTTGTCTGTCAAGGACCATTTGCATATTTATAACATCATTCGTGGACCATAAAAAATTATCAACTTCTAAAACTCAAGTAGGGGGAGGTGGTTCTACCTGGCTTTTAGCTCATCAGATTTGCAAATGATTTGGTCAGCCTTGTATGGCCAGCTGCTGGAGGTTCCCCCAGGTGAGAAAATATGCTGTGATCTAACATGGGGTTCAGGAAACCTGAGTTCTCATCCCTTGGTACCACAGCTTACCCTGTGGCCTTGATTAGGTCTCTTTTCCCTCCCAGGCACCAAATAGACCTGGAAAGTGATTGTGCTGAGAAAGTTTCCCATTCTTGCCTGAGTTCACTAGTCCATTTAACCTGGAAGCAATGGATATAGTCTTATCACCTCTATCTTCCAGGGATGAAGTAAAGTGGGCAGAGATCCCGTTAATTAAATGCCTCCTTGATGCAATACCACAGGTTACATTTGTACAGTCTTTTTGATTTTCGGAGCACCTTCACATTACTGTGACAGTGCTGTCATCCTCATATTATAAATGAGACAATGGAAATGCAAAGGACTTGAGGGATGTGTGCAAATTAGTCTTCCCCAAGTCACTGGAGGTCTCCTGACCTTCTGCCTAGAACCTTTAGTTTGTTAGACCAATGTGTGGATTATTCCATTAAATGTAAACTGCTTAAAATAGGGATTATTTGGTGTATATTATTTATATGTCCAATGCCTAGTACAGTGGCTTCTATTTAATATTATGCTTGCATCACTATCTCTTCATCTATCCTGGAAGCCACTTCCAAACTAACCTGAAAAGATCTTTTTTTAATTTCATTATTCTCCTCTTAAAAAACATACATAAATTTCTTTTTGTCCAAACTCCTTGGTTTGGCATTAAAGGTCACAATCCAGCCCCAAGAAAACCTTGCATTTCCTTGCTCTGAGACCAGGAATGGTCTCTCTTTTTTATATATATCCAGCTATACCAATTTTCCAAGACAGCAACTGAAATCCTAGCTCCTTTATGAATTCTTTCACAGTTGTTCCCAGTCATAATATGTCATTGATATTTCATTTGTGTTGTCAGTGCCACTCATTTGGAACTTATTTATTGCCTGGCATTATAATAGCAGCTCACATTTTCATAGCCTTTTTAAGCCTTTTATCCACAAGCCTTATGGATAAAGAAACTGAGGTCTAAAGGTTTGGCCAAAGTAATGTAGCTGATAATCTCACTAGGATCAGCTGACACAAGTCCCACCCTCTTAACCCCCATACCATATTTCCTTTTCTGTGGGTCTGTATGTGGTATATATGGGTGGAGGTAAGGAGGGGAGGGGTGTTGATATAGATATATATATATATATATATATATATCTTTCTATATAGGTATTTTTACACATATATACATCCTGTACACTGTATAAATATATATATGCATATACATAAAATATCCCCAACTTGGATATAATAACCCTGAAAGTAGATGTCTAATCTTTAACCTTTTGGATGGTCTCCCTTTTTCCTCTTGTTCATTTTTTAAAAATCCTTTATACAACTGGTGTCCTTCATTAATGATTATAATTTTTAAATGGAATGAAAATTTACCATCCTATAAGAGTCGGGTGGTAAATTTGATACTTGACCCACTCTTACATAGGGTTAAACTGGTAGATAGGATAGGATAGAGTAAAGTGAAACTAACATCCATCCATTTCTGTGTTTCTGACATAAATTGGTGCCTGGTCAAAAACCAGTTCAAATAAGGATGAGCCAGCCAATTCAGCAAAGAAATAGAATCAAGTGATTCCTTTGGGGAGGAGGACAGTGTTGGAAACATGTGTAAATGACAGCAGGCAGATCTATGGAAGGTTTTTCCCTCCTCTGCTCTCCCTTCCCCTCTTCCTCTCTCTCCTTCTCATTGTTGGCACTGGATCCTACTTTTCAACAAGCCCCCTTCGTGCTGTTACTTGTGGTTCATTCCCTGGCACTAATGTTAAGAAAAATCTGGGGAGCTTGTCAGCCTTCCAGAGGACTGTCTCCAGGAGAGATGGTGGTTAGAGTCTAAACCAGCCTTTCCTGTTTCTTCCAAGGAGCCTGCTGGGACCCAGTGAGTAGGCTCCCCCAAGCCTTAGTGCCTGTGTGGCCCTACAAACTGTGGGGTTTGTTGGAGACATTGGAAAGGATTAGAGTTTCTTCAAGAAGAGCTGCCACTCATCTCTGCTCCCTTTTCCCTGATGCTTTTCCCTTTCCTAGTTTTGCCCCAAATAAACAACTTATAAGGACATCATCTGGCATTCTCACAACTTGATGCTGTTCTTGGTTTTTGCTCTTCTAAGTGGAGCAGTTGCCATATATTATCACATAGAGATGTTGATAGCTAGGGGGAAAGTGAATGAAGCATTAGACTGGGAATCAGGAATATTCATCTTCATGAGTTCAAATCCGACCTCAGGCCACTTACTAGCTGTGGGACCCTGGGCAGGTGATTTAACCCTGTTTGCCTTTGTTTCCTTATCTGTAAAATGAATTGGAGAAATAAATGGCAAACCAGTCCAGTATTTTTACCATGAAAACCCAAGTAGGTTCACAAAAAATCATGATATAACTGAAAAAGTGACTGAACATCACACACAGATAGAGCCTTGCTAGATAGCCTCTTCTACCGACTGTGTAAAGAGGAAAGGAAGTTGAAAGGAGATAAAGCAGGAAAAGCAAGAAATGCTTCTCTGCTTCCCAAATAGATTATATGGAGATGATAAAATTAAATGAACTTTCCAAAAAAATGGAAAGGTAGCAGCAGATTTTGTCATCTCAAAGCAATAAATCCCTAACTGTGTAGCTTTTATCATTTAGAAGATATAGCCCAATCTCTGTTTACATCCTCTTCCCACCTCAAATACCCTTTACTTACACACACACATACACACACACACACACACACACACACACACACACACACACACACACATATACATACATTCTCTGGCTCTCCCTCCCCCTTCCCCCCCTTTTTTTCTCTCTTTCTCCCCCTCTCTCTCTTCCCTCCCTTTTCTCTCCATTCTCTCCCCAGGGGTAGAAGTGGAAGAATCTTCCATAGATAGAATGGGAAGGAAACTATCACTTGCTTAAATTAACTTTCTGCTAGCCCAACCCACAGCCTCAGAGGCTAGGTTTTTCCTTCAAAAAACCATGCTCTCAAGTTATAACCTTCCCAACTTTCATTTCTTCCCTTTGGGTCCTCTTCCCAGATTCCCATTATGGTTCAGCAAAGTTTTAAAGCTTTATAATGGTGTGAAAGAATCTCTGGTTGCATATTGTAAATTGAAATTAACTCTTAACATTCCACAATTAAGTTCAATCATTAAATGTTACCTGCTCACACTTTTTTTTGCTTAATACCCATCAGTCTACTGACCTGTTCAGTGATCAAATCTCCTGATCATTGGACTTAAGCTTTATTTTTACCACTTTTTGATTCCCCAAAATGAGATCTTTCTTTCTCAGACCTTTATACCCCACTGGAAAGTGGGTTTGTTTGGGGTAGATCATCCTAAGCAAAGATAAAACAAGACATATATTGTATTAATAGACAAAGTTTAAAAATTGTAGCACATACTAACCCATAACTATTTTCCATTTGAACATTTTGTTCTTAATGTTTTACTTCTTACCAAAAGCTTTTATGTGCAAATTTATTTTCACAAAATAAAGGCTTATATGTCATTGAAAAAATTTTCTAGCACTAAAAATACCTATTTTTTAAGTAATATGAAGTAGAAATCTTCTCGTGACCTATATAATTCTTCATTTTATCAATCCCCAGATTTCCTTAGACTTCTGCCCAATTTGCTCAACCAAAAACATTCCTTGAGAAATCTCTTGGGGCAGACAGGTGGCACAATGGATAGAGCACCAGCCTGAACTCAGGAGGACCTGAGTTCAAATTTGGCCTCAGACACTTAACACTGCCTAGCTGTGTGACCCTGGGCAAGTCACCTAAACCCCAATTGCTTGAGCAACAACAACAACAACAAAAAGAAATATCTGATTACCTTTTTCTTGATTATGGCCAGAAAGCCCCTTACTAAGTCTCCTGAATTGATATCCACCTGTTTTTGTTTATTTATTTTATTTTTATCAGCTCTTTTTTTTTTAACTATTTCTTTTCACGGTCCCTTATTTTTAAAGCTTTTTTTTTTTTTGATTGAGGCAATTAGGGTTAAGTGACTTGCCCAGGGTTACCCAGCTAAGGAGTGTTAAGTGTCTGAGAGCAGATTTGAACTCAGGTCCTCCTGACTTCAGGGCTGGTGCTCTATCCACTGCACCACCTAACTGCCCCTTAACATTTTTTTTTGTAGATCCTTTACCCCACTCTTCCAGCTTGGACTAGCTCATCCTGAGTTCTCTTTTCTTTGGATAATTCCCACCACTATATTTCATTTTTAAAAATCCCTTTAGTTCCTCTTAGCTTCTTCTCTGTTACTACCATTCTAATACCAACAGCCTTCCTGGCTCAGTACAGAAATTCATCTTTCCATAGCTTCTTATCCTAAACTGGCATCAGTTGCCTCAAGTCATAAAATATATGTAAAATATAGCTGTCTTCCTTAAGAAGTCCCATTCAGCATTGCCTAAGCTTTCATCAGTGTAAAAATTCTTGAGATTCCACATTAGGTTTTTAGCACCAGTACCAAAATTTACAGTCTGTTTCCAGAGAGAGGTATTTCCATTCACAGATGCTGGCAGAAGTTCTGGTCACTTGTCTCCCTTAGAGTAGGGGTCACGTTACTGAGAGGCTCAGACCAAGCAGATTCCATACAATAGAACACCCTATAGCAAAGAATGATGGATAGTTTGAGACTGAGGGGGAGAAAGAAGTGCTAGAAGGTAGCTAACTGGCCTATAAAATTGACAGTAGGAGAAGGTAAACCAATCAAATGCAAGAAGTACTTCAGAGGGAAGTATCCAACTCCCAAGTAACTCCCAAGTTCCTATTACACCTGATCAATGCATTCCCCTGTAGTAAATCAAAGTTTAGACTGTTCAGTTCAAGAAATATTTATTCAGTGTCTTTTATGTTCAAGGCAGTATGCTAGATGTTGGGGACACAAATACAAAAATTAAAACTCTGCCCTGGAGGAGTTTATGACCTTGTTGGGGAGGATACAACATATATGCAGATAAGTAAATTCAAAGTAATTTGAGAGAATATTAATAATTAGGGAGGTAGAGCTTGCAGGAGGCTTCCAGAGCAAGTAAGGTCTGAGTTCTACTTTAAAGTAGGATAAGGATTCTCCGACAAAGGTGAAGGGAAAAAATGTTTTCCCTCCCTCCTCTTGCCTATTCCTAGTTCAAAGTTTCTAGTCGTCCTCAGATAGAAGATTCTTGGAAGCAAGAGGGAAGGAGCACATTTGTAAATAAGTTAAGCCAAAGATGAGAATACTCAGGTGTTATTTGTGCCATGAATAATGCCAGCCACCAGAGATAGGACAGTAGGAGAGGAATGTTCATTTCCCTCTGTTTAATACATTTTCCAAGAGGATGGCATTTTCCAATTGATGTGAAATAACAAAGACATTTTAAAGTTTCAACTTCACAGGGACCAGAAAAACTGAATCAAATAGCCTTCTTCCTGCAACTATATTCTCCTTTTCTTCCTCCAGCCTGATTCTGTTATCTTGGTAGCATCTTGCCAAGTCAGAAGTCAGTTATTTTTTGTCCTAAGCATCCTCAGCAACTTCCCTATTACTAGAATAACACTTTGGTGAGGTTAACTTACAGAATCAAAAAACGACTCAACCAAAAAACAGCAGCAGGAGCTGTCCGCTACCAAAGCCATAACACCCAGATGATAACTATCTTTGATGTGCTGGTCCACTGGAAGAACTGTAGGCCTGAAAAGGAGACACTACAGTTAGAGGAAGACCACAATGAGCTCATTTACTATTTCATTATTACCAGTTCTTCCTAAGTGTTGGGAGGGTTTGAAGCACTGAATAAGTGTTAAAGTTACCACAAAAACAAAGAAATTGTGGTCTTTTCCACAAGGAGCTTTTACTTACTGGCATAGAGGGAAAAAAAAGTTTATAAAAATAATTTTTTTAACTATAGAAAACCTCTGAATTAGATTAGATTCTCACTTGGATGTATTGCATAATTTGTTAGGAGTCAGGTGCATCCTAATGATCTGTCCAACCTAGCATTCTAATTAAGAGTCAAAAACCATGTCCTGGAAGTGATGCCAATTTGTAAAGAAGGAGGAGAAACAGATAGCATTTAGGGTGACCATCTACCTCTATTTTATGATTCGTTAGATATATTTATTTACTAAACACCTTTTCTTGTACAAGATACTGACTCTAAAAGAGATATCGAAATAAATAAGACACCCTGCTTTCAAGGAAAGTATAATTCTGTGAGAGAGACAAGAACAGTAGAGAAATAAATAAGAAGACGACACAGAATATGATCCATGCAGCAAAAGTTACTATTTTCAAAGAAGGGAGAGAAGCAGAAAAATACAGAATGCATCATGTATTTGCATATTAGGTCTCCAGTTTGAGTATGTGAAATTCCCCTTATTGGTGAAAGGTTGCAAAGTGCTCTGAGAGGAAAGACTGCATGATGGATTTCATGTGAGTAAATTTGATGTCTGCATCATCAAGGAAGACAACTCAGTTCTACCTGATGGTGGATTACACCATCTCTAATCTCAGAGCTCTAAAATTTCATATAATTATTCTTCCACCTCCGAACAGACTCTTTTTTATCACCTTGAGCATACAAGAATCTGTCTTGAATGGAGAAACCTATCTTTAGTGTTAAAAAATTATTTTTGTCAAATCTCTAATGCCATGCGTTAAACCCATGTTGTCTAGGTCTATATCTGATCTAACTAGAAGCTAGCAGGTCTCTGCATAATAGCTTTTTAATTCATTTGAAGTCATCAATAATCTTTTCTGATTGCTTTTCCTAATCCATTGCTTCTTTTTGCAAGTCAGTAACTAGAGCTACCATTTGGGCCCTAACCACTTTTCTCCTTTGCTTCCTTCCCGCCAGCTAACAATCATCTTCAAGAACTTCCAGGAGTGTGTGGATCAGAAGGTGTACCAAGCAGAAATGGATGAGCTCCCTGCCGCCTTTGCCGACGGCTCCAAGAACGGTGGGGACAAGCACGGGGCCAACAGCCTGAAGATTACAGAGAAGGTGTCTGGCCAGCATGTGGAGATCCAGGCCAAGTACATCGGGACCACCATCATTGTGCGGCAGGTGGGCCGATACCTGACTTTTGCCGTGCGAATGCCGGAGGAGGTAGTCAACGCGGTAGATGACAGAGACAACCAGGGGCTCTACCTCTGTCTTCGGGGCTGCCCCCTCAATGAGCAGATTGACTTCCAGTCCTTCCATGCCTCGGAGAGCTGGAGCACCCGGAGAAAAGGGCCCAGCGCCGCGGCTCCCTCTCCGGAGGTCTTTACCTATGAGACGGCCACAGCCAGGTGCAAGGAGAAGCTGCCTGTGGAGGATCTCTACTTCCAGGCCTGTGTGTTTGACCTGTTGACCACGGGGGATGTGAACTTCACACTCGCTGCTTACTATGCTTTTGAGGACGTCAAGATGCTGCATTCCAATAAGGACAAATTGCACCTCTATGAAAGGACACGGGACTTGCCTGGCAACGCAGCTGCCTCAGGGCAGCACCAGGAACTTGTCCTTTCCCTCGCGGCTCTAGTGTGCTGTTTGATCTCCACATTCTCTTAGGTATTTGTGGTGCAAGCTAGAAGAAAGAGACTTTAGAGAGGAAGGAGAGAGCAGCCCTTCCTGGGGCCTTGTCGGAAGGGAGGGCAGAAACTAACTAGTGCATCCTTCCAGGAGCACAGGAAATCTCGCTTCTCTGTCACCTGTCTTCTCCCACCAGAGAGGAAAGATGGGAATGGACTGATCCATCGGGCAGGTTGCTGGAAGACTGTGAGCGCGTGCAGACAGATCTTTGCTTCCTTTGCTGGCGAGGGTAGCGGGTACCACTGCCCACTGCCTAGTTCCTGCTCTCTTAGTCGTGCTACGAGGCTATAGTGACTGTGATGTTGGCTTTTGTCAAAGTAGCATTGTGTTTGATTATTGGGTGGCCACTGCCGCCTGGCCATTTCACGAAATGGGGGGTGAAAAAGATCCTTTATCCCCAAATTCCTCGCTCCCCCCTCCCCATGGTATGAATGTGCAAACCACAAGACGCCCTGCACTGTGTGCCTCATGGAACATTAAATTAGACTCCTGCTTCTCAGAACACACACACACACACGCCTTGAACAGCTAAATGCATGCCCCAAAGCATGCACACTTAAAATGCACTGGTTTCTACTCACAGTCAGACAAATGCACACACACACATACACACACATACACAGCCTTATAAGCAACTGACAAATACCCCACAGCCACACAGCACATTTACATGCACACATGTATAAACACAGGAAATTCAGAGGTCTCCCACTAATGAATTTCCTTGTGCGTTCTCTCATGGTCTGCAGACCCAAGAAGAGCTGGGTTTGAGGAAATCCTGGTGGTACCTAATGATATAGTAGACCTTCAGCAGCTTTTGTTTTGCTCTTTGCATCCCTGGAGTGTGATGTGTTCTCTGTGATGGTGCATTTTTGCCATCTCCAAAAGGTGTTTCTGTTTTTCCCTCTGTATGTGTTTGCAGGTGCAAGAGGTGCTCACGTTCAAAGAATTTAGTTCTTGTACCCACGCAGCTTACCCTGGCTTCCTGATAGCATCCCCAAGTGACGGATCTGGTGTTATCTGATTTGTCACAACTCCACAGGGTCATAACAGAGACGGAAACTCCATTTGCAAACAGCAGAAAAATGCGATTTGTGTTCTTAGATGTAACTTATATTGTCTCCAGTATGCAGAATCCTTTCCATTAACATGTCCTTTATTCTCTCCCCCAGTATGACTGTACATATGAAGAGATATAATTGGTTTTAAATGTTTAAACAGAAAAAAGATGTGTTTACTACTTCTGTTCCTTCCTATTGTGGTGATGGCAAGTGTTACTTGAGAGGGAGATATAGAGTAGGAATAAAGGAACAGGGCAAACCATGGAGACACCATAGTGGATAGGGCCAGCTGGCCTGCCCTGTTCGCCTCCATTTTCCTGTTTCCTGACCTCAGGAAACCCTTTATTGCCTCCCTCCATGAAATGGCAGCCTTTCCTCTACTTCCCTGTCCTACTGCTGCTGAATTCTGGACCTCAGGGGGGCAAATAAGACATGTCTGCCCAACTGATATATCTCCCTACCCTTCCTACTGTCCTCCCTAAGCACAGGGCCCCTCGCTCCCTTTGGAGGTTGGGGTAAAAGGCATCTTCCTTGCTGGTCCTTCACCATTGACTCTAGTGGATGAAAAGAGGAAAAAAATCTCTCAATTGCTACACAGCTTGAACTTAGAACCATTATCCCCACTTCTTGTGTAGGAAGGACACGAGAATTTCTCTAATGTCAAGAGGTGGCCCTTGAAAATCTGTGCTTGAAACCATGGGACACCTTTCAGAGGTTGGCCTGTGCAGATCGGGGCTGGCCTCTTAATTGATCTTCCCCGCCCTCATCCCATAAAACACTTTATCTAAAAGGACTTTCAACATATCAGCCAATAAGCATTGCCAAGGGAGCTACTGACTGCCTTCCTGGAGGCTGTTCCCTTTAGGACCTCTCTTGCGTGGGCTCAATGGGTCCAGGCCTTTCCTGGCAGCAAGGATGAGCTTATCTCCAAGAAGTTTAGTTCTCTCTGCCTAAGCCACAAAGCATGGCAGGAAGGGAACACCTTACTGCTCATTGTGAGAATATCCTGTTGGGAGTACAAAGTGAAGCACTTTATTTTGGTTGTGTTTGATCAAGTTCTGCTTAAAAGGTGAAGAAACCTCACCGTGTCCATGTGTGTAAAACCTATATGGAGTGTCACCGCATGTACATACTGTAAATTATTTATTGATGAGATCATGCAAGTAAAGTTTGGTTGTTCCTTTTTTTGCCCTCTTTTTTTGGGGTCTTTGGGGCTAACTTCATTTCCTATCTGAGAAAAAAAATAATTCATTTCTGTGTGTGCAATTCTTTGATAAGTGTGTCACCTAAGCCAGAATGTGTGTATTTTACATTTTGTGTGCATATGTATATGTGGGGAAAGAGTTTGGGAGGCTTGCTCTTATCAGCCAGACCAATGAAATCCTGAGCATATAACAATCACTAGTCGTTCTTTAAAAATATTTATTTTCTTAAAAACCAACCAACTTTTGAATTTCCAGTGTGAGACCTCAGATTACATAAGGGAAAAAAAAGAACAGTTATTCCTCTGATAGTCTCTTGAGATATTTTAGTAATAACAGAATATGGTTATAGAGCACTTTACATATGTTAGCACATTTGATTCTCACAAAAATAAATGGAAATGAAAAATAAACAAATTCAAGGAAAAAATCATCTGATACATTTTAATTAAAGCAAAATCAAGGCAGGAGAAAAAAGGGAAAGATTAGAATAAAGTTAAAAATTACTTAATCTGATCTTCCCAGTGTTATACCTCTGGGGGATTTGGTTCTGGCTAATGAGCTTTCTTTGAATGGTAAAAGTCAAATAATATTTGCATTGGAAGAGACCTAAAAGGTCATCTGATCTAACCCTTGCCACCACACACACACACAATATCACACACAAACACATACACACATATACAGTGTGTACTGATCAAAAAAAGACACTAAGACATCTTAGTAAGTAGGAATAATTGCAGTTTCTAAGGAGCATATGTGAGACCAGAACAGTTCTGATGATTCCCACATCCAGTGCTTCTTCCACCATATCTACCTTCTGATCACTCCCTTTTTAAGTTTTCGCCCTCCAGTGGTTACGTATTTTAGGCGGGCAAGGCTGTATGGGACAAACCCTCACACCATTTATCCTTGTTTGAAAATTTACATAAAATCAAAGATTTAGAACTAAAAAGGGGCCAGTGAGTGCGACCTCATTTTACACATGAGGCAACTGAATTACAAAGAGGTCAAGCGACTTTGCCATGTAAATGTCTTGAGTCAGGCTAGGGAAAAGGCCCACCAAACAAAGGGTGGCAAGACTAGTAACAGTAGCCCAGTGGGAAAACTTTAAAGAAAAGAGTTAGATAAGAAGCTATAGGTATTAGGTAGGCCCAGGCACCTTTTGTGGAAGTGGGAGTAAGTTCTTGACAAAATCTTTTCAGAAATACTCAAAATTGATGTGCCATCCAAGGCTTTTAAATATAATTTTAAAGAATCAAACCTTTGTTGCATAAGCAAATGACACACACAAAAATGTTTCTATTACACTTTAAGGTTTACAAGGTGATTTCCTCAACTCTACAAAGTGGTAGTTATTGAACCCATTTTACAGTTAGGACACTAAGAAGTTCCATGACTTAGCCATGACCATAAAGTTTCTGAGGAAGGATTTAAAATCAGGACTCGTGATCCTGGGTTCACTTCTACAGAAAGCCATATTGCCTCCCATTACTGATGCTATACCAGAGGATTCCTGGCAACAATGAAAACCTGGGTAGAAACATCTGACACATCCTGGAGAGAAGGACAAGCCCTCTGAGAATTCTGTCATGAAGATGTAGCTAAGACTTTTCAGCTGGGTCTGACGTCATGACCCCCACTTGGGGTTTTCTTAGCAGAGACGCTGGAAACAGTGTCTGGAGCCAAATTTGATCTCATGAAGATAAGTGATTCCAAGCCCAGTTGCTCTATCCACTGCACCATTACCCCCTGCCCCAACCACTAAGATGGCTTCAAGGTAAAGACCAAGTAGAATGTATATTGGAGAGAGAATAGGCCAGACTGAAGAGAATGATGCAAGATGGGGAAAAGGGGGGCAGCTAGGTGGTGCAGTGGATAGAGCACTAGCCCTGAAGTCAGGAAGACCTAAATTCAAATCTGATCTCAGACACTTCACATTCCCTAGCTGTGTGACCCTAGGCAAGTCATTTAACCTCAATTGCCTCAGCAAAAAAAGCAAAAAAACAAAAGATGGGGAAAAGGGTTTCATTCACTAAAACATCAGCATAAACGAGACTGTCTTTAGTCATGATCCAATTGAAACTATGTTCTTAAAGGATCTCATGGTACAATTTAACTATAAGCATTGGTGGATTTCCAAAGAACAGAATCCTGAAGAGCAAGAATTTGAAGTGGACAAAATATTTCCAGTTCACAAGGAGAAAATGCTAGAAGCCCCAAATAAGAAAATTCCCTTGGACTAGAATTTGATCAGAACCAGCAATTTAACTATGAAGAATTACAAGCACCATTTCAAACTAAGGGAATTTACATTTTATCAGAAATACATAATCAAATGCTCTTAGTTAAGCAATTGTCCTAATGAACAGGTGCGTGCATGTATATGTGCCATCCCCTCAGTGTATAAGGAAAAAATAAAACAGTAGATGCTTTAAGCCTTTATGGACTAGAGTCATATGCAGAACCTGGCATGGTGCCTTATACGGAGGAGGTGTCTTATAAGTACATATTGAATGAGCAAATGAATACATTTAGCAATATTGGAGGAAGAATCATATGAGACAATTTTTGCTTAATCACCTGAATCCTGTACAGTGGAAGAGAACCCTAGACTCAGTATTGTTGACTAGGTTTTGTACACATGTTGCCAAGATAGAATAAACTAGGAAAGAAAAAGTTTTAGAACAAGTAAATAATAGTCATTTATAGAAGGGCTCAGTTAAGGAGTTAAAAGCATATCAGAAAGGTTGGGTAGTAACTGTATTCAAGATGAATTTTTTCAATTTTTTTTTCCAGAAAGGATGGTATGCCTTAACATGCCAGAGAAAACTTTAAAATAGCATATTAGCCAACATAGAGAAGTGTATGCTTAGAACTAATTTCCAAAAAAAACCTGACCATGTTATTTAAAGTAATAAGTTAATTAAGAGTTTTTCATTATGATAGCTTTTTAAGAGGAGGGTATCTCTTTTCAAAGAAAGAGACACTGATGTGACTATTTGTGATGATAATGTGAATTTTGATGATGATATTACTCCATAAAGAATTTTGGTTTCATACCATATTTAGTAATTTGTTTCTAATATTTTTAAGATCAATTCTATGACTTTAAAAGTTATTGGAGACAAATTGTCATGAAGATATTATAAAAAGAATGTAAACTGCTTGAGGGCAGTTTTGTCTTTGTATCCCCATGACTTAACACAGTTTCTTGCACATGGTAACTGTTAATAAATGTTCATTGAATAGAATGGGATATGCAAAGAAAGCTTTCAAAAATAGTTAAAACTAAAGTCAAAGAATTTTTAAAGTAAACGAAAACCTTTGATCATGGCCAATTAAACATATTAAGGGCAAAAACATGCCAGAGAAACCCCTGCTTGATAACTGTATAGGACTTTGTGAGTCAATGGAATATACAGAGAGAAGAGACCTATTTTGGGTTCCCAATTCTTTATTGTCTAAGTGCCCCTAGGAAAGTAATTTTACCACTCAGTCTCAGTTCACAAATAAGTTAAACAAGGATATAATGCTGGATACCTGTTTGTTTTGAGGAGAGCAGTAATATATAAATATGTTGTTAATATTACCATTATGAAAATGAATGGAAAAATCTATACCCAACTTGTGACATAATGAAAACTTCAGAAAAAAAGTTATTGAATGCCCAGTTGTTAATATGTCAAAGAGCTCCCTAAAACAAATACTGTAACTTGCTCCAGAAGTGTCTAGGTCAAAGAAACTTCAGTCATAGTCATATGCCCTGGTTTGTTTTAAGAAACCATTGTGATTTATTTTTTTTTTAATCTAGTTAGGAGAAAACTTGGATCTCAGAGAAGAATTGTCTTTTTTTTTTTTTGAGACAGTCCAGACTCAGACATTCTCTACCAAAAATAACCAAGACAGAGGAGACAAATTCAGAAAAAAGAAGGTTAAGAGCCACAAATGAAAACGAGGAACATCCTTGTTCATTTCATTTCAACAACTACTTGATGAATAGGCATCATGTTGGCTTTCTGTTAATCAAGTCCAATCCAAAAGGCATTCTTAATTACTTAGTGCCAGATTCTTAACATACAAAGAAGAAGAAAAAAAACCAGTCTCAACCTCAAAGAGTTTACATTTTTCTTGAAGATACAATGTGTACCTAGCATTTTTACTGGTCAGTGTTCTAAGTTACTATGGCTGCCATCTGCCCTTAGGTTATAAACAGATTCTAACACTAGCTTATTGCATATTAGTTTTTCAATGAAGAACCAATAGTTCATCCTATTTCAGATCTGCCTTCTTAAATCCTCAGACAATCTCTTACAAATTAAAACTTTAGGGACCCCACAGGGCACAGCACCAGGATTGTGATCATTTCCTGTGAGTAACCAATTCCTAAACATCTGGTCCTAATTGTTCTTCTCAGTCACTTCTTGCTAACACCTTGTGAAGCAACATAGGGACCCCATTTTCCTTTAAATAATAATCATATTCCTTCCCGTTTTAATCCAAGAAAATCACCTGATCACTTGGCTGATGGGGTTGAGGCTTCCCTATCAATCAAACAAGCAAGCCAGTGGCTAGCAAAATGGAAAGGGACCAAATTTATCTTCAAATAAGGCTGGTTCTGGTCACTATGAATGATTGCCCCCAGCCTTTCTGCTACTTCATGAAGAGCCAGGTGATAGGAATAAAACAGGAAAGCAAGGACCACTCTTTCCAAAAGGGTAACTCCCTCCTTTTCTAAGGGATGTTAATTGAAGTTTTCTAAACTTCAGAATGAGAGACCAGGTAGGGTGACCAGCCAAGCAAGAGCACTGGAGAATAGGATTAAAGATCAAAGTCTCACCTTTTGGCTGTTCTTTGCTATCCGTGTGTGTGTGTGTGTGTGTGTGTGTGTGTGTTTCATGACTTTGCCTGGGGCCAGTTTTAGGAGAGAAAAAATATTATGCATTTTGGGGTGATGTCCTCCACAATAAAAATTTAATTAACCCACCCATCCTTCCATCTGTTTAAGTACCTTCTTAAGAAAACTGCAAATATTTGAAAAGATTGTGTTCAGCATTAGTGTATGGGTTATCCACTGAGGATCTAACAAAATGTATTGTAGTATTCAAACAACTAATTAACATGGCAGTAGTACAGTAGTAGGGTTTAGTATATCTGGTGAATATTACTACCCATTGTCATGAAGATATAGAGCCTAGGAGAAATTTGAGAATCCAAATTTTAATTGGAAAAAAGAGAAGGATAGAGTACCCATCCTGGCTAGTAGATAAAAGGGAGGGGGGCTAATGAGAAATAAGTCCCATAGTCAATCAAAGGTAGAATGAAGAAAATAGGATCAGAGATTTTTAGACTGAAAAAGACCTTTAGAAATCATCTAGTCCAATTCACGTATTTTATCAGTGAGGAAACTACTATCAAATAGCAAAGTTAGGATTCAACCCCTTTCTACTGAACAACATATCTGGAGAACAACATATTTATAAAAGGCCATTGAAAAGATGGACAGAGAGAAGATTGAAACTTGTGGAAAACTGACCAAAAGAAGGAATTCTTGGAAGCAGAAGACAGACTTCAATGACCTCAAGATACTGCCCATTCCTCAATACTTGCTCCACCTCCCCAAGTCCTCTCTCATTATTACAGTTATAATCCAGTCTAGTGGTACTAGAAACCAAAGGTGTATTAATGCACAAAACAAACATGAGTACTTTCTGACCTCTTTGTTTAGTTGTGACAAAAACTTGGGGGGCTGTCTATTGGACCCAGAAAAACCAAGAGCAAATCAGAGTCATCAGTTATTTTACAAAGAATCACCCACCATTTCAAATACCAGAATTATTTCCAATTTGGGGAAGTTTTCAAAGATTAACAACACTCAAACTGATCCCCCCCTAAAATTATCCCCAGGCTGTCTTTTCAGGATGGAAATATTTTGTTAGAAAGGACTTTATAACTTTAGTGGCTTGCCATGAAAAGTCACTTTAACAATGAGCCAAGTGCTCATGCTGAAAGTGTTGGATTTTATATCAGGAAACTTAGATTCAAATACCAGCTCTGTCACTTACTAACCAATAACTATTACTGTGGACATATCAATCTCTTGGTCTCAGTTTCCTCATCTTTCAAATGAAACAACTCCAAGTCACACTCCATTTCTAAATTTACAACCTAAAATCTATGAAAACAATTGGAAATTTGGGGGCATAAATTTTATCCCAACATCATTTTTAGTATCTCAGCAAATCATAGTGCCTATAGAAAGAGGCTGGTAAGAAGAAATTGAACACTGTCTACCAAGGAAAGTACTCTTTCCTCCACCAAATCTATCCAAAATTGCCTATTTTCTTGCTAAAGTTGCATCTAAATAGGAATGACTGAATCTCACAAAAGATAATTTCTTGGATAACAGATTATTGGGCATTTTCCTGAAGGAACAGCTGACTGCTACTTGTGATTACCCTGTCACCTATATATATTGAACAGTAAAATGGGAAAAGGTATGACTTAGCCAGCCTCCAGTTGCTAGCAATGAGTCTCCATTGTTCTGGGTCTTAGAAATCCAGCTAGGATTCTTGTCATCTCTCTAAGTCATATATAGCTTTCCTCTGGAAAATGGACAGGACATCTGTAGCATAGCATTATGAAATTGTGGTGAGGTGATTCACATACCCAATAAGAAAAACTTAAATTTCTACTTCAAGAATATGAAGTTGTCATAAGTACTATCTATAGAAGGATAAAACAATAGAGGAAGTACATTAAACAAAGAACACCACTTATTCCTGTACTTCATCTGTAGAGAAGGGAGGGAAGGAATCAAGCATTATCTAAAGGACTTTTAGATGTAAAATGGGTTGGGATAGTTTTGTTCATTTGGGTTTTTTGTTTTTGGTCTTTTTTTTTTTAGAAATTTGCTGCCCTCTAGAGGATTGCTTTTAAAACAGCATAAGATCTCAAGCAACTTTTAAATTTGGGTTTGAACTTGAACATTCCTGGATATAAAGCTGGAAGGAACCCCAGAGACCATATATTCCAATCCCTTCATTTTATAAATGAAACCAACTGAGGCCCATATGCATAAGAGAGGCATGAAATCTGAATATAAGTCCTCTGATTTCCACATTCCAAGTGTTTTTTCATTGTGTTCTTTATAGTCGCATGCACAAGTCATGACAAAGAATGTAATTATATTCAGATTTCTCCTTCCTAAATCACTCATTCTTTTTTCAAGGCATTAATATTCAGTATAACATTTGTAAATAGGAAATGGGATAAACAAAGAAATCAATCCCCTCCAAGCACCAGAAGTTAACAGGAAGTGAGATGTAAGAATAGGATAAGTCAGGAATGTTATATTTATTCTAGTACCTAAACTATCATCAGGTTAATTAATTATTAACCTAATTAATTAACTAATAATTAACATTATTCTAGTACCTAATGTTAGTTCATCAAAGAAAAACTTATTGTTGACTAATATATCAAGATAAAATAACTAGAGGAGTACACCTTTCAAGTGATTCAAAGTGATAAGACTTTCTGTTTCTTGAGTTTCTCTCCTCACTCAAAGTTCGTGACACTACTTTTTTTCCTATTCTATGTTTTCTCTCATCTTCTTGATCTTTTACCATCTCATCTTTTCCCATCATACTTTCTACCTAATTTTCTTATTTTTCAGAAGATACTGAAATCTGATGGGCTAGATGAAAGGTAGGTTGGGGGTTCAGGCCTGATTGTGTGACTCACTCTACTCAAAAATAACCAGTAGTTCCTTTCACTTCCAGTACCAAACATAAAGTCATCTCTTTAGCATTCAAAGCTCTTCAGAAGCTGAACTCATTCTACCATTCCAGTATTCTTCCATTTTACTCTTTTTCACAGACTATGATTGAGCCTTGTTGCTGTTCCTTTCACAAATTTTTTCTCTTGACTGACTCCCTGCCTTTGCTCTCTAGATACTTGTAGCATTTTTTTTTAACCTGAAAACTCTGGATTTTGGCATAACATTCCTGGAAGTTTTCATTTTGGGGTTTCTCTCAGGAGCTGACCAATGGATTCTTTTCATTTTCACTTTGTTCTCTGACTCTAAAAGATCTGAGCAGTTGTTTTTTATTTTTGTTTTTTTCATAATTTCTTGAAATATGACATCCTGGCAATGATTCTTTAATTATCTCTCCTTGATTTTTTTCCAGTTCAGTTATTTTTGAAATTTGATGCATTACATTTTTCTTCTTTTCTTCAGTCCTTTGACTTTATTATTTCTTGACTCATAGAATCATTAACTTCCATTTGGTCCATTTTGATTTTCAATGAACCTGTTGCTTGGATAAGGTTCTATACTTCTTGTGCTAAGCTGTTAATTCTCTTTCCAAGTCATGGTTCTAATTTATTTTCCAATTCTTTCCTTTTGCACTATCATTTCAGTTACAAAATCATTCTTGACTCTTTTTTTTAAACATTTGCTTCATTTCTGCTGTTATTGTTTTTGTTGCTATTGCCGAGGCTTTGTACATAGATTTCCTGAAGTCATTCTCTTTTGTTTGTGTGTATGTGTGTGTGTGTGTGTGTGTGTGTGTGTGTATGCGTATCTTGGACATCCTTCTCACCATAATGGCTCTTTATGGTAGGTCTTTTATTTGTCTGATCATTTTTCTAGTGCTACTTCCCAACTTCAAACTTTTCACTTGGGTCATGTTCTATGCACTTGTGGAGGGAATGTCAGAGATAGATTTGGTCCTGTTTTTTGTTCTTTTGGATTTTGTTGATTCTTTCTCTAATTAGGGAGTGCTGTATTTTTCAACAATTTCAGCAACAGCTCAGGCCAGCAACCTGCAAGCTTTCTATGTGCCCAAAGCTATCTAATCTAAAGAATAACTGAATTCTTAGTTCCCCTCCTGGCTGCTCTTCAGAGGTTCCTTGTTTCATGTGCATCAATAATCTCCTGCAGCCTTATCACCCTAGAATCTTCCTCTGCTATATTGGCCTCCTTTTCTCAATAGTGAGACCCTCCCAGGCCTCCAGTTTGAGAAGAGGCCTAGCTATACCAACCTTAATTCCATTCTCAGTTTTGTTATTCGCTTTCTTGATTTTAATGCCATGCCTCTGAATATGTGCCTCTAAACACTCCCCCATCCCACTTTCCACCTCTCTTTTGTGGGTTGTTTTTTTTCTATTAGATTATTAGTTCTTTGAGATTAGGGATTATCTTTTTTGTTTGTTTATATTTGAGTCCTTAGGACTTAGCATAGTTTTTAGCACATAGTAAGCACTTAGGTGCATATTGCCTTGCTTTTCCTCTTTGAACTTTCCAAGCTCTTGACAACAGTGAGTTCAGCTCTGAGCAATACAACTGTGGGCTTGCCCTCAGAAATAAGTTCTAATAGATTACTCCTAGACATATCCACAGTCCGCTAGCTAAAAGGATCAGAGAAATAGAAATGCAGCCTACCCTTTGGACTGAACTGCTTGCCCTCACTATTCCCTACAGGTTTCAGGTAAGGGAGGGGACTGGATCTGAGAGCCTGCTCTGCTCCGAGTCAGAGCCACAGAGCTGTCACTCCCTTCTGCTTCTGCTCTTTATCTGCTACAGTCTCAGGAAGCAAACTGCCAGGCACGGAATTCCATGAGCAATTCAGTACTGATAGGTACAAGTCCTTTATTCAGTATACTCTGAAATCAGCTCTAGGGTCTGAGCAACTCAACTACCAATTGGCATTGGTCCTTGCTCCCAGAACTTTAGGCCCTTCTTTGCTGAATCCAGGGCCTCTTTTAACTTTGGTGCACAGCCACAGGCCCTCCTATAGTGCCAGTGCTAGAAGGCTCTGTGTAGTATTACCTTGTCCCCTGTCTACACACCTGTCTCCCTATGCTGACCCAGAGTAGAAAAACGATGACTCATTGAAATTTTCCTTGCATACTCTGATCTGAAACTAATCTAATCTGATTTCTAGATCTTTGTAGAGTAGTTGTAAAGAGGGAAGGCTGGTCTCCCATACATGGGGCCTTTGCATTGGTTGGCTATCTCCTCATGCTTTGGAAGGCTTTTCCAACTTATTTCAGATTCTTAATTTCTCTGGCTTTCTTTAAGACTGTTCAAATCCCTCCTTTGCAAAAGACCTTTTTCAGTCTCCCCATCCACTATACCCAATGCCTTCCCTCAGAGATTACTTTCTATCCACTCTGTAGACATTCTGTATGTATATGTTTACATTTATATTTGTGTGTATATATTTATTTACATGTCATCTCCTTTAGAATATGAGCTTTTTGAGGGCAGAGGTAACATTTTTGCCCTTCTTTGGATACTCATGACATTAGTAAGTCCTTATTATGTTTGAATGTGAACCTGGATTTTTCAATGAGTTTTACAATTTTGTTTAGAGCCAGGCATGAACTCACAAGGTTTTTTGGTAAGGTAGGTACTTCATAAACCACCTAGTACTATGCAAATGTGAGTCTACCCAACATCTCCAAACTCTCTGAAGGTGCCTCAGGATTTCCCTTCCCCTGTCTCTGATTGCTAAAGTTCTTCCCTTCCTCTAAGGCTCAACTCAGGTACCTCATCCAGAAAGCTCTCCCTGATGGCCCTCCTTGTATTTCCATCTCCTAAGGTAAAAATGATCTCCTCAGATTCTTAATATCCCATTGTGGGAGCTTCTCCCTTGAACCTATGTATTTCCTCATAGATCTTCACTATATCCTGCCCTCCACCACCCTCATTACAAGTATTTGAATCAGGATCTGAGCCATAGATTGGCATCTGTATTAAACTCATAGGACCAGATGAGCTCACCAAGAGGAAATAACATATAAGAGTAGTGATGCCAAGCTTGAGATGATACTCATACTTGTGAGATTCAGGAGAGGATTGGATTATTGTTTCTGAAGTTGCTTCCTGCTCTAAATCTCTCATCATCCTATCCCATCTAATTAGAGATGTTCTGCAAGCAAATGGATAAAGTGCATAAATAATGTGTAAATATAATAGACATATATTTGACACTTAATATTCAAGTACAGAAGTGACAAATGAACTCGAGAGAGGATGAGATGACTAAGGGAGACAATGTATAGACTTTAATTCCAGACAGATCCTTGAGGGAAGCTCATGTTTAAAAAACAGGAGGAAAATAGGAGTCAGAAATAGGATGAATCAAGAGTTGGAGACATAGAACTGTGAAAATTTAAATCTCACAGGAATCAGGTGGTCCAATACCAAAAGCTGCAGAAAGAGTTAGAAATATTGGGACATTTGGGGAGGGGGGAAGGCGTGCTGGGGAGGGAGAGGAGGAAGATGACCTTAGCGAGAACTTTTAAGTTGACCAAGGGGGTAAAAACAAGATGGCACAGGAGTAGGCAGCTTCTAGAAGTTGGATAGGAGGAAAATAGAAAAGTTTTAGAATTTTTAGAACATTGGAGACCTGAACAAGGTTGTATCAGAGGAGGACCATAGAAAGACTGAAGGTGGCAGATTGTTGATGGAGTAAGGCCATAGGATAAATAGAGGTGGAATCAAAGATACAAATGGAAGACGTAACCTTGGCCAAAAAGGCCAACCTCTTCCCTGAGACCAGATTTATTTGGACATTGAGAGGTTTAGATAAGTGGAGGAAGAACAACTGAAAAAATTCACATCAAATAGGCTCATTCTTTTCAGGAGAAGGGTAGATTCAGACTCCAAAATTAGTATAAAATAATCATGATTTGGTAAAATTATAGGAAGATAGAAGATGAATGATTATCAATTTTGAAGGTGTAGTCTAGGTTATATACTTTTTTAAGAGAATGTTTGCTTTCAATAAAATAGTTGAGTGGGATGGATGGCCAATCAATTATATGTAGAACACTATACCAGATCTTATAGTATTGTTTAAAACGTACCCTTCTCCCCCTTGAAGATACAAAAAGAATGTATTTCTCCTCCCCCCCCCCAAAAAAAAGTACTCCAGCCCTAATGGAAGGGAGAAAAAGACAAACATGGTAATTGTTAAGGTCTAAATTTTCTATTTTATTTGATACTGTCCCTTTAAGAGTCACAGGTTAGAATTTGGAGTCCTTAGTTCAGCAAAAGTTGTAATAAATGACCTTTATGTTGGCACTAATTGATGAGTATTTGACTGGTGCCAGGCATAGGAAGCCCTGCCAAAGATCACAGGCAGGGTTCCTTCCAGTAAAAGGCAGGAGCTTTGGCAGCAGTCAGTTTGAAAGGATCATTACTATTGTAAATCATAATAAGCTGATTATTGCCGCACTTGTTCTTAAAATAAAATTTCCCAAGGCTGTTCCAGCTGGGTTGTGAGTTGCAATAGCCATTCTGAGAATCCTTTATTAGCAGCAAAGATCCAGTATACCATTTAGGTACCTTAGTCTCAAAAACTCAATAATTAATCAACATTTGCCACAGTAACCCTTTTTCTATGTTTATAATGATTGAAGCATGTCAAGATTCTAGATAGAATTTTTCAAAAACTGTTTTCTGGTTGTCTGTAAAATGTAAGGAACATTCAATGCAAACTCAGAATCCAAACTTTGGCAACTTCTATTAAAACAAGGCACCTCTAATCCCAAATTGCTGCAGCAACTCTTGTTCCTTCAGCTGGGGCCTGCTTCTCCTGAGCCAGTCCTCAGTGCCAAGTTAGCATTTGTGTCAGTATTTCCATTATAAAATACTTTTTTTTTTTTCCAAGAGCATATAATTCAAATGTTAAGTCTCCCTCATGGCCGTGAATTTGGCATGAGAAGTTCAGCTAGCAAGTCATTTTTATTCCCTTTTTACTGCAGTGGCATTTTTATTCTAGTAAATGCACAATTTAAAAAGCTTTAGAAAAGTGTTTTTAAGATGCAGATGATCCAGACAAGGAGTGAAAAACCTGGGGTCATGCATCTAAAAACCTTTCCCTCAACAAGAGAAGCCACATTAGCCTTCAGCTCAAGCTGCTCTGGTCTTTTGCTGCTTCCTGCAGTTCCTCCCCCTTCATCAGGTAGGTAAGACTAAGAGAGCTGTGGAAGTGTGCTTAGAGACATGCATGAGGATCTGACTCCATCACATCTGCTTTAAGTCTCAAGATGATGAAATACTGTGTAAAGACAATCAAAATAGCACTGTGAGATTCTATTAGATCTAGGAACTGAACTTGTGATTGTGATTTCATTGACATAGAAAGCTCCTGGATTACTAAACTTCCTCCACCAATGCAGGTCTCCACCATCTCTCTTAATAGTATTAAGAGATTCATCCAGAGAAGTTGTTACTTTTCTCCCAGGTCGCAATGCCAGTATGTATCGAAGACAAAACTCCCAAATCTTCCTAACTCCAAAGCCAGCTCTCAACCTACCATGCCACGCTATTTTTCAAGCTTCTATTAGTCCTCTGAATTAAGCATTATCAAAACACTGAGCAATTGTTCTTCTTGAAAAACAAAGAAACAAGTTTTTCACTGGATGTCAGGGAACACATGGGCTAAATAGCCATCATTATAAAATAAGAATAAGAAATCACCAAATCACAATACACTGTAGGCTAGCCCAATTCTGAAAATCCTTAGTAACACTTTTTAATATACAAGAATCAAAAGTACAGCAGTTTTACAATGTAGGAAAATTTAATACATACTATATAAACAACATATTTACATCAGAAATCACTAGGACAGTGGCATTTTTTCACAAATATAAATTAATAGTAATTACTGTTTTAGTTAACAGGTCTTAAAAGTCCACAATTTTACAAGAAAGAAACCGTCTGTCCCCACTCTACTGGGGGCAAATGGACTACAGCCGTCTGGATCGTTGGCACCAATCTCCTACCTCGATCACAGTAAGATCTCAGACAGTCAGAAGCTCCACGTGTACTGGGCACTGGATCAACAAATTCTTGTTGACCATAGGTTTTGGTCTGTAGAATTTCCGGGTCATAGTGTAAATTCATAACTGAATCAGGTTTGCACCACACTTCCTGATGAAAATTTTCAGACATCAGGCTAGAATGTACTTAACTTTAAAATGCAGCAAGAGGTGAGAAGTTTTCACTTTTCCCATTAAAAAGGCTTTAAGGAATGACTGGCTAGAGGGTAAAAGTGGAGATATGGAAGGTAGGAGGAAGGAAAAGCAGGAAAAGATATTGCCATCAATCCTCACAGAGCGCTCAGCTATTTCCCCTTTGGACTTTGAATGCTTTACAAGTTTAGTTTTTGGTTTTACATTATCACTGAAGACTATATCATTTCAGCTACTAGTTCTTTTTTGTTTACATTCAGGTACTGTTTTTAATGGGTGTGATGTTACCTTTCTTTCTCTTTAGCATCATTGCCAAAGAAATCTCTAAATATATCTCTCCCCAATCTGGGATCCTGAGAACTCCTGAGGTTCCCATAGTAATTCCTCTTTTCTCCAAACAGAAACATAACTTCCATCCATGCATTATTTTTTTCTTTAAATATACCATTTTGTCACAATGATTTTGATTTTGAAGAAGGAAACACCTTTCTCCTTACCCCCCTTACCCCCTCCTGGACATAGTTCAGATGCCAAACATGTATAAGTGTATTTGGGATACTGTAGTTAAACAATCAATTTAACACTGATCTGGCCAGTATTGCCTTTTGCTACATCTTATGGCACTAAAAGTCTTGACAAAATCTTTTAATGAATGTGAACAATGTGAAGTTGTTTTTCTCCTCATGATGAGACATCTTGGTTGCATAACATTCCTTGCCTAACTAGTTCAATGAAATCAAATATTGGTGAATATCAAAAAAAGTATATTCTCCAACCATCCACCCATACCTTCATTAAAGACTACTGAAAGCTGTAGTAGGAAAACCCATAATCTGAATTCCCAAAGGGGAAAAATATACCAGGGCTCAATCCCTCACCAGCTCACCATTCTATTAGCTGAGATTAAAAGGAGCTTTCTTAATACTTTCTTTCTGGTTTGTCTTGGATAAGACAAACATGTGGATGACGCCAAAACTATTTGCAAAGCTAAAGTTTTTGTTTCCACAGCACTTTGTGGCTGATAAAGGGATAGAATATTTCCCAATTTCCTCAGTTATATCTGCTCTAAATCCTCGATGGGATTATTTCTGATATGTGCAATATGACACCTTTGGGTGCTTGGCCCCAATGCTTCCACTACGAAAGTTCAAGATGAAGAACCAAAAGCACTATGAGGGGAAAAAATTTTTTAAAGAAAAAGTGCCCACCAAAAATTGCTGCATAGCCAACCACAGAAGCTTCTCAATTTTCTGTGCCTCTCATGATAACTTGGATCACTGACTGTTTCCATGATAAGTTTAGTTTAGCATGGAGCAATGGACCACGAAACCATTTCTGCTTAGTGGCATTAGACAATAGAGGCATTTCTTGGGAGTGTCTTTAACAGAGTTGCCCTTATTGCATGGCAAATAAGAGTTGATGTTTTCTTAAAGATCCACAAGGCATTTCAAGGAGGTATCCCAACAGAATGGGAGCCCAAGTAATCATACTTTATGTGTACCACTTCTGATCTTGGTTCTTTCTACTTGGTAGGCATAAATTTATTACCAAGTTTCATTGCGTATTCTAGTCAAATATCCTCTTTTCATCTAGTTATGACTTTGGACATTAGCATATTTAAGAATACTGATTAACTAGGGCTTAAATGAATAAAAATGAGAGCCCCAGCCTTCCCGAGGGGGGGCATACAACTTTGTCCCTTAACCATACCAACATTCCCCTCCCCTTCACCATACAGATTCAATTAACCTCAATAAAACTCATTTTGTTCCTCCCCTCCCCCTATGCCTCCTTTACTAACTATAAATCCCAATGGGTATCTTCTGCTCTTATCCTGAAAGCAACTAAAACACAAACTGCAATGATCTCAAGCCAGCCATCTGATAGCCTACTTTTCTGCAGCTAACCTTTGTCTTTATCTAACCAGTTATTAATAGATATTACCAAGAGATGTGATTCTTTGTGAGTTCTATCTCTTTTAATTTGTGCAAAAGAAGTCAAAATCTGCAGATGTCACCATGTTAAAATACTGAAAGCCTTTTTTTTTTTTTTAGCACTGCAAGTCCTGCACAATGTGAAACTCATTCAGAATCTACAGCCCAGTCTTATATGCTAGCTAGCACCAAATGTTTAATGAGTCTTTTTATTGGGTGAAACAGACACCTTATTAGGGATTCAAGATTTCTATCCTCTTCTTTCCCTCCTTTACCTCCCTCCTCCCCCCCTGGAAAAAAAAAAATCCAAGCTAATTCCAACGTCACAGTACTGAAGTTCAGCCAGTAGCCAGTTTTCCTCATTATGGAGGTAAACAATAGGACTACAAGAAACCAAACCTTTGAAATGTAAAAAGACAAGGCAGGGAAAATTAGTGTAGATTGGATAGAGACAGCTGCATCAGTGCCACTACCCTCAACTCTTACCCTCCCTTCCTGGGTGGGCCACACCTAAGCCTATTGCTCCTACATTTCTTCTAAGGACATGTTGAGAGCTCAATTAAGCATTTGAAGGGCTCACCTGCTCACCTTCAAATACTATCATGCCAGAATGAAATCAGACTTGTTTTTTCCCCATCAGCAGCATCCATCATATAATAGTGAATCAAATCAAGCACTGTTCATTAATTCCTAAGCAGCAATCTTTCATTCCCTCCCCTGACCAAATCAGAGTAAGGAAATACTGCACCTAGTTGTAAAAAACAACTCAAAAAAAAAAACAAAAACAAAAACACACCAAAAAAAAAAACAAAAACAAAAAGAACCCAACAGATTACAAATCTAATCAATTCTTGTTCTTCCTTCAATAGGGGGAAGGGGATAATAACCCCACAAAAGCCCACAGACAAAATGACACCTCTTTCCTTCTGGCAGCATGGGAGTATAGAATGAAAATGGAAACTATGGCAGGAGTGTAAAGGTGGTAACCAAAATAGAATCTCCACCAGAACTAACACCTAGGAGAAGTCCCCCCACTCCCTGAAGTCCTCCTTCAGCCAGTGAGGTGGTAGCAGCAGCATGTTCAGAGTCTCCAGTTACTCATTTTGATAACTGGTTATCTTTTGGATCAGACCAAAAATCATCAGATGCTTGCTCACTCTTGTTCTCCTCTTTTTTGACCTTTGATTTATGTTTTCCGAACATTCCAGTTATAATCTGGGTTGTTTTTTTGTTCTAGTGACCTATCCAGGGGGGACCTGTGATCCAGAGGTGACTTTGAATCGTGGGGAGATTTCTGAGATGGTGGTGATCGAGGGTCTGTGACTACAGGGTGTGGAGGGGGTAATGGCTGTTTGTAGTCTCCTGATTTATCTGTGTGGAAAGATCGGTAATGGTCTGAAGGACCCTGGCCATGGTAACCCATAGGGGGCCGATGATCAGACATCCTCCGGAAATCTTGCTGGTGGTAATTTGGAGGCCTGAACTCATCAGATCTTCGACGTTTTGAGTCATGATGATGTCTGAAAATTGAGACCCAATAATGTTAGAACTAAAAAAAAAAAAAAAAAAAAACCCAAAATAATAGGCTTAGCCTTCCTTTACCTATCCCTTACCCCTCCCCTCTCCACTCAGTATCACATTTAAGAACAATTCTATAACAACATACCAGTGAGTACAATAGACACACAAAGTACTTTTAGAATCTATAACATCTATTATTTGGATGCAAGTCTTTGCTAGTTTGAAACAAACTGGAAGACTAGAGAGCAGTTTCCTCACCATTAGGCCATTCATAAATTCAAAAGTATGAAAGCTCTGTGAAACCAAGCCTGATTTCATTCTGACAGGGTAGGATTTGAAGGTGGGGCAGGAGGCAGCTAAAGAGAAATTAGCAAAGAGAGCTGCTTTGGAATTGGAAGACCTGGCTTTAAATCTTATACTCTAGCCATGTGGTCCTGGACAAGTCACTTAGTGTCCCATTACCCCAGGCTTTAAAACTCTAAAATATAGTGAGTAGCCTCCTCTGGGAGATTCCTACATTCATGGAATCAAAAGACCAGTGTCATCTCCAACTAGGTTGTGTGAGCTTGAACAAGTCAATTAATTATAGCACACAATTTCCCCACCTATAAAATGAAGGAGTATTATTAGGTTTACCTAAGATTTTTTTCCAGTTCTAATACTTTATGATTCTATTCCTTTCTTTAACCAAATCTTGTGGTCTGAGAGTCCTCCAGAACTACAGACCATCAGAGCTAGAATGTATCCAGAGGTCATCTAGAACAATCTTCAATAGTATAGTTTAAGAACCCTAAAACACAGATGGCTAGAGAATAAAGCATGCCAAATTTTATTGTCATTTTCTACTACTGATCAAATGTTGCAATGTGTTCTTTCTGTTGTTGCTTTTCAGGTACCTTAACCTGTGCTATGGAACATATGGATGATGGGGATAGAAACACAATTATTGGTAGCTACATATTTGCACAAATTTAAATAAAACTTGAATTTATAGGGTTATTTTCCCCCTAGGGAAAAAAAAAATAACTATCCTGCACTTTAGAAGCCTATATACCTACTTTGCATGACTTTGTGGTAAAGCTATTATCATAAAGCTGGAACAAGTTAAAATAGCTTGACCTAAACTACTACACTGTGGGGAAATTTGAATTAGTCCAACTAGTCTGAAAATAACTGGGAATTATTTTTTTTAATTACTAGAATTTTCCAACCTTTTTAACCCAAAAGATTCCATTACTACTAGACATATACACTTACAGATTCCAGGACCCTGAACAGGAAAATTTTTAAAATTCATATAATGAACCATTTGGTATTGGCTAAGAAAAAGAGTAGTCGATCAGTGGCATAGGATAGGATCACAGGACAAAATAGGCAATAACTATAGCAATTTAGTGTCTGATAAACCTAAAGACCCCAACTTTTGGGATAAGCACTCACTATTCGACAAAAAGTGCTGGGAAAACTGGAAATTAGTGTGGAAGAAATTAGAGCTTGACCCACACCTAACACCACATACCAAAAATATCTAAAGGGGCTCATGATTTAGACATAAAGAGTGATATTATAAGCAAATTAGAGGAACATAGGATAGTTTACCTCTCAAACCTGTGGAGAAGGAAGCAATTTGTGTCCAAAGAAGAACTAGAACTCTTAATTGAACACCAGATAGATAATTTTGATTATATTAAGTTAAAAAGTTTTTGTACAAACAAAACTAATGCAGACAAGATTAAGAGGGAAGCAATAAATTGGGAAGTCATCTTTACCTTTAAGGGTTCTGATAAAGGCCTCATTTCTAAAATATATAGAGAATTGTCTCATTTATAAGAATTCAAGCCACTCTCCAATCGATAAATGGTCAAAGGATATGAACAATTTTCAGATGATGAAATTAAAACCATTTCTAGTCATATGAAAAGTTGCTCCAAATCACTATTAATCAGAGAAATGCAAATTAAGACAACTCTGAGGTACCATGACACACCTGTCAGATTGGCTAAAATGACAGGAAAAGATAATGACGAATGTTGGAGGGTATGTGGGAAAACTGGGACACTGATACATTGTTGGTGGAACTGTAAACGGATCCAGCCATTCTGGAGAGCAATTTGGAACTATGCTCAAAAAGTTTTCAAACTGTGCATACCCTTTGACCCAACAGTGTTTCTATTGGGCTTATATCCCAAAGAGATCGTAAAGGAGGGAAAGGCCCCCACATGTGCAAGAATGTTTGTGGCAGCCCTTCTTATAGTGGCTAGAAACTGGAAACTGAATGGATGCCCATCAATTGGAGAATGGCTGAATAAATTATGGTATATGAATGTGATGGAATGTTATTGTTCTTTAAGAAACGACCAGCAGGACGATTTCAGAGAGGCCTGGAGAGACTTGCATGAACTGATGCTGAGCGAAATGAGCAGAACCAGGAGATCATTATACACAGCAACAAGACTATATGATGATCAATTCTGATGGACACGGCTCTCTTCAACAATGAAATGTTTCAAACCAGTTCCAATTGTTCAGTGAAGAAAGCCATATACACCCAGAGAGAGGGATGTGAAATGTGGACCACAGCGTAACATTTTCATGCTCTCTATTGATGTTTGCTTGCATTGGGTTTCCTTTCTCTGATTTTTTTTTCTTGTAGACACAATTTTTCTTGCACAGCAAGATAAGTGTGGAAATATGTATGTGTATATATATATTCGAATTGTCAAGTATTTTAACATAATTAACATATAGTGGACTTCCTGCCATCTAGGGGAGGGGAGGGGACTAAGGGGGGAAAATTTGTAACGAAAAGCTTTGTAAGGGTCAGTGTTGAACTACCCATACATATGTTTTGAAAATAAAAAGCTTTAATTTAAATTTTAAAAAAAGGAAAAAAATAAGTTTCGAAAGGTGCTTTACTTTATTTGATTATTTATTTATTTTGAAAAATAACGTATAATAAACCAATAAATTAGTAATAATATATCTTATGTTATAATAATTTACTAATTATTACTTAAATTATTTTAATTTAATATATAATTGATGTGAAAATTATTATAAAAATGAAAATAAAATTTTAAAAATTAAAAAAAATTAATATAATGAACTCACACCTCAGTGAATGCACTTGAAAAAAAGCCATTTTGTCATTCTCATTTCATCATCCACAATAAATTTTAAGTATAGAAAAATAACTCTCCCCATTCCCCAGTTTTTCACCCTCATTAGACATAAAATTAGATTCCCTTAATACCTGTCATAATAATCTCTGTGTCCTCGATGGTCTCGATCACTGGTATATGGGTCATATGGCCTCTTACGTGACAAATTGTTTGGACGATAATTCCCAGAACGATGGGGTTCTCCATGAGAACGTCGGTCCCCATAGTGGTGATCCTTATACCAGTGCTGCTCATACTGGTGATGCCGATCTCCACCCCAGAGTTGGTTGCTGTTGCCACCATAATTGAACTTTCTCTCTCTTTGCCAGTCTCCTCGGTCTATAAGAAGAAATACTAATCTGGTGATAATGGCAAGCAATGACTGGTTTGCCTTTATCTTTGCCTAGACAAAAGTTCTGTCCTTTCTCACATGAATAATATTACATTTACTCTCCTTTAGAATTTACTATTCATTATTTAAGACAGCTGGGTCTGTCCTAAATTCCTTTTCCAATTTTGAAAACAATACTGAACTAAACTTTTGAACTCTATTAAACTCTAACTTTAAGAAATGTTAGTGTTTTATTTAATTTATATGCCTATTTTGAAATTATAGGAAGATCTGTAAAATATCATTACATTTGATATACTGATTCAAAAGAAAGTCATGATGTACTCAGTGTCATTCATTTGTTTTTGTTAACTTTACTGATATAACTGAGAATCTCAATGAACAAAGACTTTTTTTGCTCCTAGACTAAATGATTAAAAAAAAAAACCACCAAAAAAAATCCCTAGGGCCAGCTAGGTGATGCAGTGGATAAAGCATCAGCCCTGAAGTCAGGAGGACCTGAGGTAAAATTTGGTCTCAGACATTTGACACTTCCTAGCTGTGTGACCCTAGACAAGTCACTTTAACCCCAATTGCTTCAGCAAAAGAAAACAAAACAAAACCATTAAAATTCTGCAAGATTTTATAAACCTAACTTATATTAGCTTTAAATGTATATATATATATTATTGACTTCTCATGGCAGGGAGAGAGGTGAAATAGTTCTTTTTTTCCCCCAGTCAGTTTTGTGATGCTGAAACATTTTTATTGTGGCTATGAGAAATTTTTTCAACTAGTTCTGTGTTTGTACAAATGCATCTCCCTGTCATGGTTAATAATTACACATTGATTTATAGTAATTTTAATTCCTATAATTGCTTTTTGTATAACACCTCTACTCTGTCAGATGCAGGATTTTTGGTTATAAACTCAGTAAATTGAAACATACAGCTTTAATGATGTAGTCTATTGTTTCAAATGAAATCATTCTATATCATGATGAATCCATTAATAAAATGATTTATCCTTAAATTGGCAAGTATTTTTAAAAAAAAGGAAATATCATTTTACTAAGAAATAATAGGAAGGAGGGAGGGAGGGAAAGAGGGAGGGAGGGAGGGAGGGAGGGAGGGAGG
>JAJPUD010008306.1:0-57519 GCA_023553655.1 Myrmecobius fasciatus
AAAAAAAAAAAAAAAAAAAAAGTGAACTTATGTTCCAGAAAGTTGCTTAAATTAAATAATATTTCTGATTTCTCAAAAATAATTTAGCATGCTCCCTTTTCATGTTTAATTTTGAACTCAACTAGTCCATTTTCATTGTTTGTCCAAGGTGTATATTATATACTAAGGGATTTATACTGTTTTATAGGTTGTTTATCTAACTACATATTTATCCTAGCCTAGAATTGGGCATGCTTCATCCAGTAGGTTTTTCCTGTGTGAATAGTTAAAACAAACTTTTGAGTATTTAAACTACACTTATTTAGTTGAAATAACGCTTTATTTAGTTGAAATCTGTGGCTATATTCTCATTACCTTTTTTTCAGTGCACTCCAACACAAGGCAAGTGCCTAACATTCCTAAATTTTACAAAATAATGTGTAAATCTAGATCCCAAATTCAGACCATCTGCTTGACTAGATATTCTCTTCTCAAATCTGATTCTGTTCAAAGAACTTACTTTCAGTTAATAACAATAATTAAAAACATGACTTATGCTCCTAAAATCTTTAATTTTTGCCTAATACTTCATAATCCCTTACCATACTTTATAGACTTTTTTCAGCTGTATCATTTTTTTTTCACAAATGAATTGACATCAATGAGTAGTAGTCAAAAGTTTTTTTTCAACTTCCAGGAAGTATTTATCATAACTTTGAGATGAGCTCAGGGATGATAACATACCTCTCTATTATTTATGCCAGCAAAGAATCTCCTCTTCTAACCAATATAAATGACTACTTCCCTAATGGTAGTTGTATTGCGACATCACAATTCCTTGGAACTAAAAAAAATACCTATTTTCTTCTGAAGACACTTATTTCCCTTATAGAAATAAAAAACTATACCTATTCCTTAGCTCCATATACTCAATAGTCCTTCTTTTCTTTCTCCTTTCTGTTGCAATCTTCTATCCTTTGATCTCCTTATTCATGTTGGGATTTCCCTCTACTATACATTCTTTTTTTTTTCCTTTTCTATTTTAGATACTATTACATTCTTTTAAAAATACTTCATTCTTTCATATTCTTTTAAGGAGCAATCCCATCTTCCAGCCCTCTTTTATTGTTATTCGGTATTTTGTCCATATATAGCTGTTAATTCCAGCAGCAAAAAGACATAATTCATTTTCTGCAGGTCAGTAAAAAAATAGCCTTCTCCTCAATATTTGCGGGCAGTGAGATCCTTAATATACCCTTGCCCTTGATGACAGCTCTTATGGCCATCTCTGGGTGGCAAACTGCTGCGGCAAACTTCCTGTTTGCTGTGCTGGTGGCTCAGCCACTTAGGACTCCTGAGTGAGGTTTAATTTATTTATTGCAGGCTTCCTGCTTTTTCTTGGCATATGGCACTATCTCACTCAACTGCCTTTGACTGGCAATTACAAGATTTCTGCCGAGCACTAATACAAAAGTAAGCTCCTTCAGTTATCCTCTGTGTGGGGGTCTCAAGCCCATGTACACCAGGACTTTATCTAATTAAATCTAATGACCTAACTCTTTCCCCCCACCAACAGACATTAAGATATCTCCTTGTGCTTCTCCCAATCACAAGATTTTTCTATTAGAGCAGTTGCCTTTAGTACCTTGGGAATTTTTCCTTGTCCAAAAAATTAAAACATGTTCAAACATAAGGGATTGAAACATGGCTGGAAGACTGTAAACAAAGGGAAATGATCAATGGCAATTTGCCCAAGTACATGAAGGTGGCTAGTGAGGTGACATAAGTTCAACATGAGGTTAGTTTTATTTAAGACCTTTATTAATGATCTAGAGAGAGAAGTCAGCAATACTTCAATGAAATTGGCAGGTGATTTTAATTGGGGAGCTATTGCTAACACCAACAAAGACACAAAAGTGATGCAAATAGAGCTTGAAGAGTTAGAAACACAACACAATAAAGAAAGATTAAACTTGCTTAGGAAAAATGCAGATGGACCACATTTGGGAAAAGAATACCAAAGAAATTCCATTTTGGGAAAGTCCAGTTTTGGATATCATGAAACTCTGAGGCTTATTATGAATTATGGTTTTATATTACAAGATGGCTGCTACAAACAACAAAGTGGAGAATATTGGTGTTATGGGCCTGTAGAAAATAACCAGAACTCCAGAGAAACAAATATTCCTTAAGCCCCTGAAATAATTGGGTAATTTTGGAATTTGAGATTTAAAGCTACAATATAGTTACATAAATTTAGCACCGGAAAAGTCCTCCCCACTACTTTGTCACCACATTTACTCTGTATTTCACATTTCATAATTTCTTTATTTGCCACCAATACCAGAGAAAACCATATGAACCATACCAACAAACAAAATCAGGCCATTATAGTTCATTTCTTTGTAGTATGGGGCAAATTTTACTTGACAAGCTTGTAAAATTTCCCTGGAATATGAAAATATTTTGGAGTGAGTCATCTCTGTCAATACTGCCAGGCTGTTGTAGGTAATTCTATATCAGGGTTTGTCTGAATAAAAGTACTGTTTATAAAACCTATACTTTTGAATCAAACTAGAGAACACACCTTGGTAAAAAGACAACAGTGACTCTTAAGCACAGCTAAATTTTTTGAAAATGTTGCCTAAAAGTCCTTCAAAAGAGAAAGACTTTGATGAAAAGAAAAAGCTAAATGAGAAAAGAAATGGCTAACCACTGTTGAAAAAGTCTCTCATTCTTTATGTTACAGAAAAAGCAGGAGGAGGAGTATGAGAACTAGGATGAAGATACTGATGAGAAGAAAGAAAGAGGAGAATCAGGAAAAGAAGGAGAAGAAATAAGAAAAAGAACAAGAACTAGAAGAAGTGAAAGAGGAAGAAGAGGAGGAGGAGGAAAAAGAAGAGAAGGAACAAGAAAAGGAGGCAAAAATGCTGCCTAGATAAAGGGATCTCCTTCTAAAGGGGATTTCAAAAAAAACATTTTGCTTTAATTAAAACACTTACTTGCCAAATAAAAGCTTTCAACCTAGATAAAAAATAAAAATAATGAAAACAACAAATGATAATTTGGTGAATAGTGTATCATTGGAATTTTTTTATTATTAATACTTTTTATTTGCAAAACATATGTATGGGTAATTCCTAAACATTAACCCTTACAAAGCTTTCTGTTACAAATTTTCCCCCCCTAAGCCCGACCCCTCCCCTAGATGGCAGGATATCCACTACATGATAATTATGTTACAATACTTAAATCGAATATATGTATAGTTATTGCCACACATCATTTTTTTTTGTTCAGGAGAAATCGTATCTATAAGAGAGAATAATCTGATAAAGGAAATACAATGCAAGCAAACATCAATAGAGAACATGAAAATGTTATGTTGTGGTCCACATTTCACATCCCTCTCACTGGGTGTATATGGCCTTCTTCACTGAACAATTGTAAGTGGTTTGAAGCATTTCATTGTTGAAGAGAGTCATGTCCATTAGAACTGATCCTCATATAGTACTGTTGTTGCTGTGTACAACGATCTCCTGGTTCTGCTCATCTCACTCAGCATCAGTTCATGCAAGTCTCTCCAGGCCTCTCTGAAATCGTCCTGCTGGTCGTTTCTTACAGAGCAATAATATTCCATAACATTCATATACCATAATTTATTCAGCCACTCTCCAATTGATGGGCATCTACTCAGTTTCCAGTTTCTAGCCACCACAAAAAGAGCTGCCACAAATATTCTTGCACATGTGGGGCCCTTTCCTTCTATTATGATTTCTTTGGGATATAAGCCCAATAGAAACACTGCTGGGTCAAAGGGTATGCACGGTTTAATAACTTTTTGAGCATAGCTCCAAATTGCTCTCCAGAATGGTTGGATCCGTTCACAGTTCCACCAACAATGCATCAGTATCCCAGTCTTCCCACATCCCCTCCAACATTCATCATTATCTTTTCCTGTCATTTTAGCCAATCTGACAGGTGTGTAGTGGTACCTCAGAGTTGCCTTAATTTGCACTTCTCTGATCAATAGTGATTTGGAGCACCTTTTCATATGATTATAAATAGTTTTAATTTCATCATCTGAAAATTGTCTGTTCATATCCTTTGACCATTTATCAATTGGAGAATGGCTTGAATTTTTATAAATGTGAGACAATTCTCTATATATCTTAGATATGAGACCTTTATCAGAACCCTTAAATGTAAAGATGATTTCCCAATTTAATGCTTCCCTCCTAATCTTGTCTGCATTATTTTTGTTAGTACAGAAACTTTTTAACTTAATATAATCAAAATTATCTATCTGGTGTTCAATTAAGAGTTCCAGATCTTCCCTGGACATAAATTTATTCCATCTCCACAGGTCTGAGAGGTAAACTATCCCATGTTCCTCTAATTTGGTTATAACATCACTCTTTATATCTAGATCATGAACCCATTTAGATCTTATCTTGGTGTGCAGTGTTAGGTGTGGGTCCAGCCTTAATTTCTTCCACACTAGTTTCCAATTATCCCAGCAGTTTTTGCTGAATAGTGAGTACTTATCCCAAAAGCTGGGGTCTTTGGGTTTATCAAACACTAAATTGCTATAGTTATTGCCTAGATTGTCCTGATATCTTATCCTATATCACTGATCGACTGCTATATTTCTCAGCCAGTAACAAATGGTTTTGATGACCGCTGCTTTATAATATAGTTTTAGATCTGGTACAGCAAGGCTACCTTCATCTGCCTTTTTTTTTCATTAATTCCCTTGAAATTCTTGACCTTTTGTTCTTCCAGATGAACTTTGCTACTATTTTTTCTAGATCTGTAAAATAATTTCTTGGGAGTTTGATTGGTATGGCATTAAATAAGTAAATTAGTTTGGGTAGTATTGTCATTTTTATTATATTCGCTCGGCCTACCCATGAGCACTTAATGCTTTTCCAAATAACTAGGTCTGATTTTATTTGTGTGGAAAGTGTTTTGTAGTTTGGTTCATATAGTTTCTGACATTTTCTTGGCAGATAGATTCCCAAATATTTTATGCTATCATCCATTATTCTGAATGGAATTTCTTTTTGTATCTCTTGCTGCTGAACTTTGTTGGTAATATATAAAAATGCTGATGATTTATGTGGATTAATTTTGAATCCTGCCACTTTGCTAAAGTGGTGAATTGTTTCTAGTAGTTTTTTAGTTGAGTCTCTAGGGTTCTCTAAGTATACCATCATGTCATCTGCAAAGATTGATAATTTGGTTTCTTCATTACCCACTCTAATTCCTTTTATCTCTTTTTCTTCTCTTATTGCTAAAGCTAACATTTCTAATACAATATTAAATAGTAATGGTGACAGTGGGCAGCTTTGTTTCACTCCTGATCTTATTGGGAATGGTTCTAGTTTGTCTCCATTACATATGATACTTGCTGATTGTTTTAAGTAGATGCTACTAATCATTTTAAGGAAAAGCCCATTTATTCCTATACTCTCTAGTGTTTTTAATAGGAATAGGTGTTGGATTTTATCAAATGCTTTTTCTGCATCTATTGAGATAATCATATGGTTTTTGTTAGTTTGCTTATTAGTATAATTGATTATGCTGATAGTTTTCCTGATGTTGAATCAGCGCTGCATTACTGGTATAAATCCTACTTGGTCATGGTGTATTATCCTGGGGATGACTTTGTGTAATCTCATTGCTAAAATCTTATTTAAAATTTTTGCATCAATAATCATTAGGGAAATGGGTCTATAGTTTTCTTTCTCTGTTTTCACCCTACCTGGTTTAGCTATCACCACCATATCTGTATCATAGAAGGAATTTGGTAGTATACCTTCTGTCCCTATTTTTTCAAATAGTTTGTATAGTATTGGAATTAATTGTTCTTTAAATGTTTGGTAGAATTCACATGTAAAACCATCTGGCCCTGGAGATTTTTTCTTAGGGAGTTGATTAATAGCTTGTTCTATTTCTTTTTCTAAAATGGGGCTATTTAAATAATTTATTTCCTCTTCTGTTAACCTGGGCATTCTATATTTTTGTAGATATTCCTCCATTTCATTTAGATTATCGAATTTATTGGCATAAAGTTGGGCAAAGTAACTCCTAATTATTACTCTAATTTCCTCTTCATTGGAGGAAAGTTCTCCCTTATCATTTTTGAGACTAACAATTTGATTTTCCTCTTTCCTTTTTCTAATCAAATTCACTAAAGGCTTATCTATTTTGTTGGTTTTTTCATAAAACCAACTCTTAGTTTTATTTATTAAATCAATAGTTTTCTTATTTTCAATTTTATTAATCTCACCTTTTATTTTCAGAATTTCCAATTTGATATTTGATTGCGGGTTTTTAATTTGCTCTTTTTCTAGTTTTTTTAATTGTAACCCTAATTCATTGATCTTCTCTTTCTCTATTTTATGCAAATAAGCATCTAGAGATATAAAGTTACTCCTTATAACTGCTTTGGCCGTATCCCACAAATTTTGGTATGTTGTCTCATTATTGTCATTCTCCTGGATGAAATTATTGATTGTGTCTATAATTTGCTCTTTCACCCATTCTTTCTTCAGGATTAGATTATTTAATTTCCAATTAACTTTTGGTCTATTTTCTCCTGGCCTTATATTACATGTGAGTTTTATTGTATCATGATCTGAAAAGGATACATATACTATTTCTGCTTTTCTACATTTGATTTTGAGGTTTTTATGCCCTAACACATGATCAATTTTCATATAAGTTCCATGAATCCCTGAGAAAAAGTATACTCCCTTCTATCACCATTCAATTTCCTCCAGAGATCTGTCACACCAAACTTATCTAACATTTTGTTTATCTCCCTAACTTCTTTCTTATTTATTTTGTGGTTTGATTTATCTAATTCTGAGAGAGCAAGGTTGAGATCCCCCACTAGTATAGTATTACTGTCTATTTCTCCTTGCATCTCTGTTAGTTTCTCCTCTAGGAATTTGGTTGCTATACCACTTGGTGCATATATGTTTATTGATGTTGAAGTGGTTGATACCACTTCATTGTCTATGGTACCCTTTAGTAAATATAGTTTCCTTCCTTATCTCTTTTAATTAGATCTATTTTTGCTTTTACTTGATCTGAGATAAGGATTGCTACCCCTGCTTTTTTTTGTTCACTTGAAGCATAAAAGATTCTGCTCCAGCCCTTTACCTTCATTCTGTATGTATCTCTATGTTTTAAATGTGTTTCTTGTAAACAACATATTGTAGGATTCTGGCTTTTAATCCAGTCCGCTATTCATTTCCGTTTTATGGGAGAGTTCATCCCATTCACATTCACAGTTAAAATGACTATATCTATATTTCCTGCCATCTTATTTACCCAAAGTTATGTTTTTCTCTTCCCTTTCCCCTTACTCCCTTCCCCCTCCCCAGTATTTTATTTTTGATGACAGCCTCCCTTTAAAAGTCCTCCCCCTTTAGAACCCTCCCTCTTTTATACACCTTTCCCCTAATCCTTCTATTAATTTATCCCTTTCTTTTCCTCCTTTCCCTCCTACTTCCCTATACAGAGGGCCAAGTTTTTCCCTGAAATCAAATGTGTCTGATATGCTCTTTTAGAGACCAATCCAATGAGAGTAAGATTTACACAATACTCATCACCCTCCCTTCTTTCCCTCAATTACATTAGATTTTCTATGTCTCTTCATGAGACTTTGCCTTATTTTACCTCCTTTTTTTACTTCATTTTACCTCTTTTCCCCTCCCCCCATTTTTTTACAGTATGATATACCTTCCACCTCTAATTTCTTTTCAATTATTATCAAAGTAAAATCAAATTATACCCCCATTCTTTAAGGATACCCCTAGTAGAGATATAGCTCTCGATAGTTCTTTCCTTTTTACCTTTTTATGCTTCTCTAGAGTTCTGTGTTTGGAGGTCAAATTTTTTGTTCAGATCTGGTCTTTTCATTAGAAATAGGTGAAATTCTCCTGTATCATTGAATGACCATCTTGTTCCCTGGAAAACGATGCTCATTCTAGCTGGATAACTTATTCTTGGCTGTAATCCAAGTTATTTTGCCTTTCGGAATATCTGATTCCAGGCCCTTCTATCCTTCAATGTGGAAGCTGACAGATCCTGTGTAATTCTAATGACAGTTCCTAGGTATTTGAACTGTTTTTTTCTAGCAGCTTGTAATATCTTTTCCTTGGTGCGATAGTCCTGAAATTTGGCCACGATATTCCTTGGGGTTTTAATTTTGGGATCTCTTTCAGGAGGTGATCGGTGGATTCTTTCAATACCAACTTTGCCTTCCGATTCTAAAACATCAGGGCAATTCTCTTTCATGATTTCCTGGAAGATAGCATCAATGTTCTTTTTTTCATCGTGACTTTCAGGGAGTCCAATAATTCTTAGATTGTCTCTCCTGGATCTGTTTTCCAAGTCAATTGTTTTTCCTAGGAGATATTTCATATTTTCTTCTATTTTTTCATTTTTTTGTTTTTGTTTGACTGATTCTTGAAGTCTTATTGAGTCATTCATTTCAATTTGTTCAATTTTAATTTTTTTAAAGTATTATTTCCTTCAGTTATCTTTTTTAGCTCCTTTTGTAACTGGCCAATTGAATTTTTTGGTTCATTGCATTCTTTTTCCATTTTGCCAATTTTATTTTTTAGTGAATTGTTGTCTTTTTCCAATTCACTAATTTTATTTTTCAGTGAATTATTATCTTTTACCAATTCACTATTTTTATTTTCCAGCGAGTTGATGACTTTTTCCAATTCACCAATTTTGTTTTTCAGTGAATTTTTGTCTTTTTCTGATTCACCAGACTTATTTTCCAGTTTTTCACATCTCTGTTGCAGGGCGATGTTTCCTTCTTGTACTGCTCTCAGTTTATTTCCCAATCTTCTTCTAGCTCTCTTTTGAGATTCTTTATGCAATCTTCTAGGTAAGCCTTCTGAAAGGGAGACCAGCTTAAGTCCACCTTTGTGGCTTTATCTGGGATTCTTTTCAGAATCTCAGGATCTGGGGACTGCTCTAGTTTCTCTCCGTAAAAGCTGTCTATGGTGAGAGCTCTCTTCTTCTTGCTCATGATGTTTAGCTGAGGTGTCAGTCACCAGCAGGGAATTCTGCAGCAGCAGCAGCAGCAGCAGCAGCAGAAGTGATTTCAATTTGCCCTGGGGCAGTTTGGAGTTGACTTCCATTTTGGGGCTGATCTGGCTAGATCCGCACTAGAACCACACTTTCAGCTGCTCTCAATCCACCCTTTATCAAAGGTAGACCTGCCAAAGCACCTGCCCGCAAGCAGAGCAAAGTGGCCCAAAGGTCTCCCAGGAACTTCCTGGCAGCCTAAAATCTTCTGGTCCATAGCACTGGCGTCTGAGCGCCAGGAGCTGCTCGATCCCCTGCCCATCTAAAACTGACCTCAGAAGTTCTTTCAAAGTAGATATTTGATAGAAGTGCGTTGTAGTCCAAGTGTGTGGTGAAGCCCTCACTCCAGAACCAGTTCAGAGGCTGAGTTTGTCTGTGTCTGAGGGAAGGTCTCAGGAGCTTACAGAGAACACTGTCTGCATTTCACCATCTTGGCTCCGCCCCCCTCATCTTGGAATTTTGAACTTAAGATTGTACAAATGGAGAATTTTTTCCTGTGGCCTTATGTATTCCTAATATCAAACAAAAATATGGGCTACGATCTAGTTTCCCAAAGAATTATATCAAGAAAATTTATCTGCAGTATCTGGGCCAGTTTGTTGATTGACTCTTTCTGTGTGTGTGTGTGTGTGTGTGTGTGTGTGTATGTGAGAGAGAGAGAGAGAGAGAGAGAGAGAGAGAGAGAGAGAGAGAGAGGGAAACAGAGACAACGAAACAGACAGAGACAGAGACATAGAGAGACATTCTTATTATCCACACACAATACTACCAAGAGAAAACCCCTTACTGTCTGTTCTAAAAAGTTCAGATGATATTTAACAGATATACATAATGAGTGTTTCAAAATAATGGTGCCAGCTATCTTAATTCTGAATCAAAATACCTAATCTGAAATTAGCAACTATCTAATTGCTTTTTTATTTAAAACAATTAAAAATAAAGACATTCCCATATATCATTTTTTCTGCAATATATGACAGAGATGATAACTAAAGAAAAGGATATTGGGCACCTGCATATTGGAAAAGTAATTCTTTGCATAATTAGTCCTGAAATGTCTGAAAATCAGTTCATTGACAATGGAAGTTATTATGTCTGACCATTGTTGAGTGTGTGTTTATAGTGATCATTATTTCCTTTTAAAAGATGAATCCCTTGTGTATTATTTTCAGAATTTTATCTTTTATTAAAATATCTTTTAAGTTTACCACTAAGGCTCTGTGGACTGAATTTCAAAAAATCATTCTAGTATCTTTTACCTGATTAAATAAAAATGATATGCATGGACTATCATAAGGAAAATCACAGAGCTCCCTCTCTATCTCTTTCTCTCTCTCTCTTTCTTTCTCTCTCTTTTTCTCTCTCTTTCTCTCTTTCTCTCTCTCATATGCACATAGGAACACATGCATAAATGCACATACACATACATGCATTTCCTCAGAAATAATACTGTCACTACTCTCTATGCTTTGCACTGGGTGTCATCGCTTAACTCTGTTCCTTGAATGTTCTTCCCTTTATCCTACACCTTTTGGTTTCTCTGATTTCCTTCAAGTATCTGTTCAATTCTCACCTACCTTTCCTGAACTCCCCAACATCTTGAGCTTCTCTCTCTCAGAATATTATCCCTTTATTCTGATAATAATAAATATATATACATAGTTTCTTATGCTCCCATTATCTGAGGTCCTAGGCCAGGAACAGAGAGCCCTCTTACATTTCATTCTTCCCTCAGGGTTCTCCACTACTGCAAGGATTATGGTAGGGAAAAGGTCTCCCATTATCTATCATTGGTTAGAATCCCCACCAATTATGTTCCTCCAAGTTTTAGGAATCCACACACCTCAACTTCATTTAACCACTTAACAGATTCGTTTTTTACAGAATAATATTTATTTGAAAAACATAGTAAGGTCAAACATAGAAACATCTCCCTGACTTTTCAGGCACAGTATCTCTTCATTTGCCATATCAGTTGCTGGTAGGGGATAGGGGATTCTGTTCACAACTAAGTCAGTTTGAACATAGCATTATTTCTTACCAATTTCAAGTAACAAGTCCTTCCTGAGATTGCATCCCACGACCCTGAATTCAACATCCACACTGAAACTGTGAGCTAGAGCTCTTAGATGAAGGATTGCACTCCCTTAACCTCGAACTGAAGAAGACAAATGAAATGACTAAAACCCTAACTTTTTTTCTTCTCCTGGTTTCATGGCTTAGAAGGAGGAAAAGGCACTCCTCAGTTCTTTCCTCTCTTTAATCTGTAGTGTCACTCTCCCTAAGTGAATGAAGTTCTTCACCATACCAAAAAGAGAATACGCTTAGTCAGGTACATTTAAAAACATAGATAGTTCTGTCTAGGCAGTTGATGGAAAAAAGCCTGCTCCTAACCACTTTGCATAAGACACTCAATCTTTTAACTGTAGACATTTTTAGTAGATGTCCTTTGGGGCTGGAATTCTTTCCCTCTTCATCTCTTTCTACTTGCCCCATGGCTCTCTTCAAGTTCCATCTAAAATCTCACATTCTCCAACAAGGCTTTGCAAAACCCCCTTAATTCAAGGAACCTTCTATATAAAGAGCTTGATTATAAATAACTGTCTGCATGAAGTCTCTCCCATCAGACTGCAAACTCCTTGAAAGCAGGGACATTGCCTTTTTTGTAACCCCAGAATTTGGCATAGTGCCTGGCACACAACTAGTATTTTAAAGATGTTTATTAACTGACTCCTTTTAGGTTTATTTGAAGAAATCAGGGAAAATAAGTGTAATGATAAGTGTAATAAAAAATGTTGGACTGGATAAAAGTTTGATGATGTGGAGGACCTACATGTGAAAGAGGGATTTGTCCTACTAAGTTACAAATGGTAGAAATAGAAATAAGTTGTAAAAAGACAGATTTAAATGATAGAATTATTTAAAAGTAAAATTTTTGCCTAGTGGGTTTTTCCACATTTGAGATCTTCAAACTTGGTGGTATAATATAGAAATAATAATGTACATACAAAATATCAATGAGAGAGATTTATACTTTGTTTTTGCTATCACCAAAGAAAGTGACTTTTATACTGGTGACAAAAAAGGATAATATGGAGATAATGCACAAAGCAATTAAAGAGAGAAAGCACAAAGTTATAGTTGATCAATCCAAGTCAATTGTCCTAGATGAAGTACATCTTCATAGATGGAAAAAATGTGTTTGGGGAGCCAATGTCAGAGATATTTGAAAGATCATGGAAAAGAGAAGATCCAGTTTTCAGAATCCAGCCAAGAACAAGTTTATATTATTAGCCAGTAATATAACTTTGAATCTTAGAAGAAAAAAATCTCTAGAATACATCATTAAGGAAAATGTTGAAGGACATCTTGAAAAGAAAGGAATGAATTAAAAAGAGGCAACATAATTGAAGGGCAAATCATATTAGATTCATTATATTTCCTTTTTTATAGTCATTAAATTGATAGAGCTATAGAACTAGTTTGCCTAGACTTTAGTAAAGCATTCAATAAAGTATTTCATTCTATTCTTGTGTTAAAAATGGAAAAATCTAGATTGGAAAGCAACAAAATAAGATAAGGCTTGGCCCAACTGAAGGGCTAAACTCAAAGAGTTGCCAGTAATGGCTCAAAGTCAACTTGCATTTGACAAATATAAAGACTTAACTTCTTGAAATAGGAATTTGTTATTTGGTAAAAATTGTTGGGAAAGCTGAAAAGCCGTCTGGCAGAAAATGCACATGGATCAATACTTTACAACATTTACCAAGATAAGTTCAAAATGGATACCTGACTTAGTTATAAAGAGAAATGTTATCCCCAAATTTTAAGACTATGAATATGATATTTATAGGGAGATGGATAGCTTATTAATAGAAATAGAAAGCATGATGAGGTATGAATTGGATAATATTGATTACATTAACTAAAAACGTTTTTAAAACAAATAAAGCAAATGTAGCCAAGATCAGAAAGAAAATAGAAAACACAGGGGGACAATTTATAGACAGTTTTGAGATCTCAAAAATATACAGAGCTTCGTCAAATCTATAAGAACACAAGTCATTTTCTAATTGATAGATGGTAAAAGGATACATGACTGGACAGTTTTCTGGTGAAAAAAAAATCAAAACAATTTATAGTCATAGGAAAAATGTTCCAAATCATTATTGATTAGAGAAATGCAAATCAAAACAACCTTCAAATATTCTTTTGTACCTATCAGATTGTCTAAAATGATCTAAAGGAAAAGCAGCAAATGTTGGAAGAGAAGTGGAAAAACTAGGTCTGTAATTCAGTGTTGGTTAAACTGTTAACTGATCCAACCATTTTGAAAAAAACAATTTGGAATTGTGCCTATATCCTTTGACCCAGTAATATAACTATTTAATCTGTTTCCCAACACGATTGGGGAAAAGGGAAAAGAACCTATATGTTCTAAAATATTTATAGCAGCTTTTTTTTATGGTAGCAAAGAACTAGAATTCCTGTCAATTGAGAAATGGCTGAACAGTTGTGGTATATATTTGTAATAGAATAGTACTGGGCTCTAAGAAATGAAGGGCTCAATGAGTTTAGAGAAACATGAATAGACTTGTGCAAAATAACAAAGAATAAAATAAGCAGAACCAAAAGAGCATTGAAAGCAGTAATAGTAATATAGTTTTAAGAACATCTTTTAGAGACTAAGTCATTTTAACTATTATAAATACACAAATTAACTACAAAGAAACTATGAAGGCAGATTCTATCTGCATCCAGAGAAAGAATTGATAAATAGAAATGTGCGTATGTGTTTACACACACATATATACATACATATGTGTATATATACATATATATATTTCCAATAATAACCATGTCTATGGTTGGGGTAGGGAATGAAAGGGAAAATGTTAATAACTTTATTATATATTTAAAAGGAATAGCACATTGTACATAATAGATTTGCAACTTCATGTGCAATCATATTTTTGTTTCTATTCTACTACTTTTTTTAATTCTTAAGTTTAGAATAAAAAAATAAAAACAAAGTCAATTTAACATTTAGTCTCTAGTGGAGTGATCAAGGGTTCTTTATTTGCCCCTTGCTTTTTTAAAGTTTTTATAAATATATAAAATAAAGGTATAGAAAGCAAGTCTATTAGTTTTTCAGACAAAGCCTGGAGGGTTATCTGGCTGGATGACAGAAAAGGTGCCCAAAAAGATCTTGAGAGACTGGAGCATAGAGTTCGATCTACAAGATGAATTTCCATATAGATAAATATAAAGTCTTCCATTTGAGTTTTAAAACACACACACAAAAAAAAAACTTCACATATATAGGAGTGAGGAATTGTGGCTGAACTACAGTTTATAAGAAAAATATTGGGGTGTTTTAATGAACTGCAAGTCCAGTGTTTATCAGCAGTATGTCAGCAAACAGAAAAGCTAATGGGACCTCACAATGTATTAAGAGAGATATTGATTACAAGAATTAGAAAGTGACAGTCTTTCTGTATTCTGCCTTGGTTAAACTATAATTGGAATATCTTACTGAATTCTGGATGACAGTTTAGGAATGATGTTGACAAAATTGAAAATGCACAAAGAAGTATAACTGTGATGGAGAAGGATCTTGAGATTATACCATATAAGTATTGCATAATAATAATAATAGCTAGTTTTTATATAGTACATTAAAGTTTACAAATTACTTTATAAATATTATCTCATTTCATTTTCACTACAACCCCAGAGGATAGATTCTATTATTGTGCCCATTTTTTGGATGAAGAAACTGAGGCTGAGAGAAATTAAGTGCTTTGTCTAAATTTTTAAGTGGTCTGAATGTTAATTCCAGCTTTCCTGATTCTGGGTCCTATCCTTTATTAGTTGTACTGTATAACTGGATTGGATAATGAAGAGATATTTAGCCTGGAAAAATAATCTGCAATGGGGATATTTTGTTTGTTTTAAAACATTTAAAGAACTATCATGTAGAAGAAAGAATGGAAATATTCTTTTTGTCCCCAAAGGGAAGAATGAGTATCGATGGCTAGTTGTTACAGAGAAATGATTAGGCTTGATTTCATGAAAAAAATACTTCCTGATAGTTAGAAATGTTCAAGGGTAGAATGGGCTGCTTTGGGACATCATGGGATCCCTCACTGAAGATCTTCAAGCAAATCATGATGACTACTTTTGGAGCATGTCAGTAAATATAGATTATATGGCTGACTAATAATCTCTTCCAACTCTAAAATACTATGATATATTTGGGACTCAGTGACAAAATAAAATACAAAGACACAAAGATGGAGCCTCACACTTAAAAAGGAAGTAGTAGGAGGCTGAACCAGTGAGAGCCTAAGAAAGTGTGGTTAAAAGAAGGAGAATCAGTCAAAAGTAATGTGACAAGGAGGGAGTGATAACCAGTTTGAAATATTGCAGAAACAGTCAAGAAACATGAGGACTTAGAAGAGGCCACTTGGCAGCTAAGATATATCTGGTGACCCTAGAATGAATAATTTCAGAAAAATTTCTTTGTTGGGGACAAAAGCCAAATTGCATGGGACTGAGGAGTAAGTAAAATAGTGTATGGTCTATCTCTCAAGACATGAGCAAAAAAAAAAAAAAAAAGGTGTTATCCTTATTCCCTGTTATGAAAAGCATGGCAAAGTTCTATGGAATTTCCAAAAATGCAACATTTGGGCAGCAATTTCATTATTTTAACTATCGATGTAGGGTTGGTAAAGTCATCATTCATTAATTCCAATTCACCAAATCTTTTCCATATCTAAATTCAAAAATAGAAAAAAGAATGAAAATGCATGTCTTAAGAAAAGGTTGTTTGCTTAAGCACAAGCAGCTACAGGCTCATCATTCAGTTACCACTAAGTCCCCACAATGTTCCTGCCTTCTAGAAATGATCCAAGTTCATCTTAATCACTAACAATGAAGAAATCACAGTTGTTTCCCTTCACGTGCAGTTTAATGAGGGAAGCTTGACAATAGCAGCAGTTGCAAGAAAAATTGAAAACTTTTCAGCTCCAGGAAAAGCACCACAACCCCAACATATGGGTAATTATATCCTGATTCTGAGTCTTTCCAGAAGAATGAAACAATATATGTGTATGTAATGCATATGTGTATATATATATATATACATATAGGTATGCATATAACATATTTCTCCCTTCCTGAATCATACAAACCTGAGAAGGAAAAAAAAAAATATCCTGGCTAGGTATGAAAAAAGTAACTGATTGTGATGGTAATAGAGGATTACATCATGCATTACCATAGCAACTAAACTTATAAAATAACAATTATGTTAGCAAAAGTTATTTGAAATAGCTTTCTTGATAGTTGATATACAACCCTGGTGAAAAGATGAGACAGATAAATAGAAAGATTTGTTCTTTCAATTGAGGTTTGATCCACTATTTGTCTCTGTTCTTGATTTTTCATCATTATACTCTGAACTTCTTTAGAAGAAAGAAATATCCCTTTGTCTCTTTGGTAGAATAAAAGCAACACTTAAATCTTTCTTTCTACTTTTTTTTCCTGTTTAGGAAGAACATACAATTATTTACTTGATTCAAAAGAAAGTTCAGCACACATTCAGTAGGTACAATATAGATAACAAAAAAAAAGACTTTAGGGAAATATATCCCCACAAGAACACAAAAGAAAGTGTCAATGAAACCAGCTGCAAATTTGCCTGTTCCATTTTGACTGGCACCATCTGATTCCATGTGTGGAGTTAGGTTTCAGGTTCATTTCAAGAGCATATTGCAAAAAAATCTTAATAGGGTATATTTATCTTTTCGAATTGGAAACTCCTGCAAACTATCATGCAAATATCCTGCTACAAAGCACTTTCAGTTTTTAAAAAGATGCTTAATGATCTATATATTTGAAGTATCCCTAATCATGCAATGATCCTATAGAAGTTTACTTTACAGCCACTTTCTTTTTTCATACAAGAAATGTGGAAAACATTAGCTCAAATTGTGTTGGTCTGTACAATTTTATTCCATTAAAGACAGGTTTTATGATACATTTAGCCTTTTAAATGACACTAATAGTCTCTGGAGACACATGGTCTTTCCTTCAGTTCAACAATTAAGTCCATTTCAATGCTATTTGGGTAAGCTGAAACAATTCAGTTACTGTATGTCTGCTCCCCAGCATGTTTTGTAAGTCCAGTGGAAAGCACCTACAGTTACCTAAATAACAAAGTTTTAGCCAACTTTATACGTATACCTGACTTTATTATTTCCCTTTTTTCCTTCTTATTTTTCTCTTATTTTTATATGGAAAAAAATCTGATATTTGTACCAGTCAGAAGTCTGAGTTAGTAATGAGCATTATTAATCACAAGTGTGTTCCCATTTCTCCTTTCTCAACATTCTCCCTCAAATTAAGCTAGTCTGTCTATTGGCTTCTTTAGTTATTTCTTCTATAAGACAATAAAAAAGTGTTCACATTACTGCCTGGGTTTCACCTGAAAGGGTATATAGGCAGCTAGAATTCTGTCTTCAGAATATATGTTTATATGTTGCTTGGTTATGAAATCCAATTACAATTAAAGTGTTACTGACTGAGAAATGAGGAAGTAAAAAGTAATTTAGTGGCTTCCACATCTTCAAATTGGTCAAGCTCATACTTTTTAGCCAAATCTGAATCATAAGAGGGAGGGAGGGAGTAGAAGTACAGGAAAATATCACTTAAATAAAAGACCCATAGGTGATATTACTCAGTTCTTTCAGACATCTGATCTGCAGCAAGTTAACTTATCGAAAAGCTGTTGCCCGAATTATGTTTCTCATGTGGGCACATCCATTTGCCAGAGTTTTTCTATGGGGAAAAAACTGGAAGTGTTCAATAAAACTGGAAAGCCCTAACTTAAGATTTGAGACAATCAAATGAGTGATTGCTAGACTTCTGACATAGTGACACATGAGATCTAGAAACATAGGAGTTTGTTTTTTTTTTTTATTGGAAATCAGAATGAATGTAGTTTCATTTTGGTGTGGAGTTATCACAGGCTCTTGATTGCTACAAGAAAAGCCAAGTTTTGATCATTCTTACCAAGCTGGAAAGGCTTGAAATATAGAACTGAGGATAAGCTATGTCAACTCATTCAATAAAAGTCATTATCAGAAAGGTGGCCAACATGTGTTGAATTATTTCAGCCAAGCTAATTTGTGAAATGTGGAAGAGTAAGTCTGCTTTGATCACAAGTATCCACACTTCAAATAAAGCCAGGAGAACATTGTACACAATACTAGCAAACACTGTGTAATGATCAACTATTATAGATTTAGCTCTTCTCAGCAGTAAAGTGATCCAAAAAAATTCTAATAGACTTGTGATGGAAAAGGCCATTCACATACAGAGAAAGAATTGTGAGACTGAATGCAGATTAAAGCATACTATTTTCACTTTTTTTCTTTTTTCTTTTTTATGGTTTTTCTCTTTTATTCTGATTTTTCTTTCACAGTCTGATTTAGTAATATGTTAAAATGATGGTAGATGTATAGTTTATATCAGATTGCTTGCCTTCTTGGAAAGGGAGGAAGAAAGAAAAAGTTTGGAACTCAAGATCTTATAAAAATGAATATTGGAAACTATCTTTACATATAATTGGCAAAATAAAATACTATTAAGTGGGGGGGAAGAATGTTGAAAACTAACTTTACACATAATTAAGAAAAAATAAAACAGTAAGAAAAAAGTATCCAAACTTCAAAAAATCAAAGATTTTTTTAATTAATTCATTTCAATTTAAAAATACTTATTTAGAGTTCATGATCAAAGCACTAAACTAGGTAATTCAAAGAGCATACAATTCAAGCTAAAGAACAGTTCTTGTTCTCAAGGAGCTTCCATTCTACTAGAATATTTAAAGGTAAATAACGCAAATAATGCCTAAGAAATTCCTTTGGCCATCCATTTTTTCTCATCTTTCCCTCTTAAGAAACAATAGGGATAAAAACCAAACCTTTGACTTCATTAGTAGAAGGAACTCCCTGAGGAGGAAACTCATACAAATGTATGTTAGTACCTTCTCTACAATTTCTTAGTTGCTGGAGACACTGAGAGTTTAAGTGTCAAAGACGGGATCAAATCAAGGTCTCCTAGCTTTCAGTGCTGGCTCTTTACCCTTATGCCATGTTGTCTCTACTTATGACACAGGACCAATGACATATTATTAATCATAAGTGAGAGATCTATGCATAGTATGTATATATATATATATATATATATATGTATTAGAATGATGAACCCTTATTTTCTACCTAGTTCTATTGATTGCTTGAAGGTTTCCCAAGCCATGATTAGATAATTCTGCACCTAAGGCAAGTAACACAACTCTGTCTGAGCTAAATAGAATGAAATATACCCTTGAGAGACAGGTAGGAGGAGAACAGAAGAGTGATGAACATTCAGTTCACCTTATTCCAACAATTGGTAGATTCCTATTTTAATTAATCATTCCTGCAAATTAGGTACTAATCTAAGCTAGGTGATGCAGTAGACAGAGCAATGAGCATGGAATCAGGAAGATCTGGGGTTAATTTTTGCCTAATGCACTTACTAGCCGCATGATCCTGAGCAAGTCACTTTACCCTGTTTGCCTCAGTTTCCTTATATCTGTAAAATGAGCTGGAAAAGGAAATGCCAAAGCACTCCAGAATCTTTGCCAAAACAAACAACAACAATAACAACAAAAAACAAACAAACACAAATAGGGTCATGAAGAATCAGGTACAACTGAACAACAATCAGTGGAAAGAGCTTCCATACCAGAAATCACTGAGCTATAAAATCAAAGATCCAGATTTTTTTTTAAAGGGGAAACTATAGCATAGAGAAGTCAAATTATTTGCCAAAGTTTACACACTTAATAAGTAGCAGAATTGCAGAATTTAACCTGGGTCTGCAAATTCTAGCTCTAGCAGACTTAAATGGCCCTTTGAAGATCAGATCATTAAATTGAATGAATTCGATTTTATTCCTATCTTCTTCTCTGGCTTGAATTGATGTCAAGGAGTAATGAGATGTAGACAATATGAGAGCATCTGTGGAAAGTTAAAAATCAAGAAAAGGAAACTTTTTACTGGATATTAAATTAGCAAGACATTTGTTGTTTTTTTTTCCAATTTTAAAATTTTGTCTGTTACTGTATTTTATTACTTAATACAAGAGCCATGAAGGTAAATGAAAATTCCTTTAAAGGAATGTTGAGCTAGAAGAAAGGCGATGCATAAATAAATGCAAGTCATTAGAATTAATTAACTCATGTTTGTAAAACACTTTCAGCTACTCAGTGGGAATGCAGCAACTGTGGTGACTTCAGTAATAGGTCTGAAATTCGTAGCAGAGCTGATGGTATTGAAGTGCTAAATGTGCACTCACTCCCTCTCTCTTCCTGTAATTGGACAAAGAAAAACTTAGTTTGGTGTCCAGACCCTAATATAGTGCAAAAGCTGGTGGAGATCAATGAGGATTTTTCAAACTAAACAAGCTCTCTGAGGGTTCTCTCGCTTATCATTTCAATATTGCTATCCACCTTTTTGAATAAAGTTTCATACCTTCCCTCTATCTGCTCTAAAATGCTGGTCTTGTCATATTAGTCTAAAATACTTCTAAGAGGAACTTGGCAAAGGCTTACCTCTTTTTCAGCTAATTCTATACAATAGGATATCTCTTTCTGATTAGCTCTTGGAGATACCCAGGATAATTCAAGACCCAGACAGCAGTGTGAAAGGAACACATTTGATTTGCTTTAATGAAGAAATTGGCCCATAGTTGAAGGATTACTTAATTCTAGATATTACCCCTCCCTCAAAAAAACTCAGAATTTTTCTCTTCCATTTTTTCTTTCCCTTACCTATATTGCCACTAAACGCATTCAGAATATAACTATTATTAAACATCTAGAATCCAAAGGAAAGCTGGAGTAAATTCAGTAGCAAAAGAGGAAAACCAATATCAATCAAAAAGAGAAAGCTCCCTAAAAATGGCAATAAAACTATTTATTCAAGAATAATAGAAACAACAGTTCTAGTCTTATAAACTAATTGATATGAAAAATATATTTCATTAGTATAATATAATCTAACTTTGAATTTTAAATTGTTAGTTCATTTTTATTTAATTTTACAATGTATTTAATAATCATCAAACATCTGAATAAACATATAAGAAAAAGGAAGGAACAAACATTTATTTATTGAGCATCTATTATGTGTCAGATTCTGTGATTAAAACACTTGAGAGATATTATTTCATTTAGCCCTCACAACAATGCAGTAAAGTAGTTGTTGTAATCCTCATTTTATAGCTGAAGAAACTGAGGCAGACAGATGTTAAGTGATTTGCCCAGAGCCCTACAAATGGCAATCGTCTGAGGCTAGATTTGAATTCAGGTATTCCTGTAACCAAATTCAATGCCCTATCCATTGTGCCATGGAATAGGACTGTATAAGAAAATAAACTTTTATGTATTTGGTTTCTTTTAAGAAAGAAAAAAGGCATAATTTAACAATGTAGTAACAAAAGAGTTCTATTTTCATGTGTCCCTTCTGTTCTTTTTCCTTCATTTGTGTATTTATAAAATGTTTTACTGTTACTGACTTATTTTTTCATTTCTATCACTATTTATTAACCCATATCCCTCTACTCTGACCCCAAATGGAAGTCCTCTTTTGTAACACATATCAAAAAAAAAATCAGTACAATGATCTTAAATTACATGTCTAACTCTATGTATCTCCTCTACGATCTCTCCTCTAAGAGGTGGAAGGTAGGCAAGTATATACTGTTTATATATACATACATATATATATATATATATATATATACATACACTTACAAATGCACATGTGCACACACATATTTGACATATTTAAGTTTAATTTGCATTAAGATTTTCTCCATTACTTTCTCAAGTCTAGAAAATCAACAGAACTATAAATCAAGTCCTGACTTGTAGTGTTTGCCTATTTCCAAAGTTTAAATGCTCACACTAAAAATTAATAATAAACTCTCAAAACAGTAAGAGATGGCTACCCCACATTCTTGAAGGTAGGTTTTATCAGTCTTATGAAATCCATGATTTGAAGAGAATTCTGATGCTTTTCAAAGTAATGTAAATTATTAATGAAGATGTATGCATTACATATAATGCATACTCATTTGCATGATTTAAATATTTAAAACAAAAAATAAGATAAAAATACCTGCTTAAATATTGGGTCCAAAAAAGTGGAAAATGATTAATAGGGTCACATCAGATTATAGGATTTTAGAAGGGACATTAACAATCCTTTAGTTGAAAACTCTCCTTTAAAAAAAGAGCCAACCAGAAGAATTTCCAATTATTGACATCATCTGAGAAATTCTAGGAAAGGGAAATAATAATTCACACTTTCCCCATTCCCCTTTCCACCAAAAAAGGCATGTTGTGCATTCTGACTCCAGCAAACTGGAATGAAATATCCAAACATGAATTATTTTCTGAATCTGAGACTTCATCAAGAGATCCATATCTAGCTTTAGTATTAGGTAGTAGTAGTAGTAGTAGTAGTAGTAGTAGTAGTAGTAGTGGTAGTAGTAGTAGTACTGGCTTAGCTCCTAGAAAATACTGCCTACCATTTCTAGAGAAGAGACAGGGTCAAGGGAACTCTGAAGAACAAGTCTATATCACTTTCAGCTGTCAAAGACAGGCATGATAAACTTTCCTTTTTGGCAGGGAAGTCACACTAGGATCTAGGACTCATAGGATCTTAGATCAATGCCTCTGTTTTGTTTGAGAGCAATCACAAGAATTTTCCTATAAGAGAAAATGAGGAAACCAATATGGAAGACACCACAGCCTAAAGAATGACATGTGTGTGCTACCCAGATTGCTTATAGAACTTAATCCACTATTCCATGTCTCCTTCCCTTCTTAAACTCCAGAAACCTGATCTGATGAAAAACAAAGATCAAAGATTCTGTAACTGCCAAAACAGAAGGGACCAATATTACCAGGAAAAATAATTGTCACAGTGGAAATATGAATCACCCTATAATTTCACTGGTATAGAGCAGGCTTAAACTTTTCCGACTCACAACTCCTTTTTGCCCAAGAAATTTTTATATGATTCCAGGCCCACAGGTATATAAATATTTATAAAATAGTAAGTTGTAATTTAAAGTTTCTCTTAGGATCCCACAATTTTCTATCAACCTAAAGTTTTTTTTTTTTGCTTCTTTATTTGTATTCAGTAGTGACCAGTAGATCACAAAAATCTCAAAATCTAGTACTCTTTCCATTGTACTACATGGTCTCCTCTTGAATAAGGATGCCTCTAAATCCTTTTCTTTTTTTTTCAATTTTCACACTACTATTAAAGCTTTTTAATTACAGAACTTATATGAGTAATTTTTCTACATTGACCTTTGCAAATTTTTTTTTGTTACAAATTTTCCCCTCCTCTCCCCCACCCCTAGATGACAGGTACTCTAATACATGTTAAATATGGTAAAATATATGACAAATCTAATATATGTATACATATATATATATGTATGTATATTACATTGCTGCACAAGAAAAAACAGATCTAAAAAGAAGGAAAAAAAAAACAACCTAAGAAGGAAAACAAAATGAAAGAAAACATTCACAGAAAGAATTAAAATGCTGTGTTGTGGTCCACACTCAGTTCCCATAGACCTCTCTCTGGATGTATATAACTTTCTTCATCACTGAATAGGAACTGGTTCTAATCACCTCATTGTTGAAGAGAGCCATGTCCATTACAATTGAAAATCATATAGTCCTGTTGTTGGTGTGTATAATGAACTCCTGATTCGGCTTCTTTCACTCAGCATCAGTTCATGCAAGTCTCCCCAGGCCTCTCTGAAATCATCCTGCTGGTCATTTCTTACAGAACAATAATATTCCATAACTTTCATACACCATAGTTTATTCAGCCATTCTCCAATTGATGGGCATCTGTTCAGTTTCCAGTGTCTTGCCACTACAAAAAGGGCTGCCACAAACATTCTTGCACATGTGGGTCCCTTTCCTTCCTTTAAGATCTCTTTGGGGGGGGGGGCAGAGCCAAGATGGCGGAGTGGAAAGGTGACTTTCTGCCTCTCCTCCGATCTTCTCTCAAATCAACAATAAAATAAGCCTCTGAACTGATCTTCAAGTCAACGAACTCAGAAATATTTGGGCACGGTTCTCTGGAGAACTTGATATCAGGTTAGTCTGACTCAGACAGAGAGATAAATAGAGGACTCCTGTGTAGGCCAGAAGTGAGGGTGGGACTCAGCTCAGCTCATCATGGCAGAAATTCCAAACTCCAAATTCCAAACACCTGGAGTTTATCTGAAGCACGCAGGACACTCTGCCCTGATTGGGGGCAGGTGTTCTGGCAGACTTGCCCTGTTTAAGGAGTAATTTGGACTTAGTCCTAGCACCCACTGGCCCAGCACCTTAAGTTAACTTGCCAAAGTGCCCCAGGGCAAAGCTTTTCAGCCACCATTTTTTTCCCTACCTAAAGAAATATCCGCACTGTCTAAAAACAAAAAATGAAGAAGCAAAAGAGAGCTCTCACCATAGACAGCTTTTATCAAGGCAAAAAAGCGTTGACCCCAGATCCTGAGGTTCCTATAGACAAAATACCAGAAGAAGGTATTAAAGACCATCACTGGTCACTTTTTCAAAATGCCTTTCTGGAAGATTACATAAAGAACCTCAAAAGAGAGCTGGAGGATAAATGGGAAAATAAACTGAAATCAGTGCAAGAAGGATACAATATCTTGCAAGAAGGATACGATGCCCTGCAAAAGAGATATGAAAAAGACACCAATTTATTGAAAAATAAAATTAGTGAAGTGGAAAAAGAGTGCAATGAACAAATTGGCCAGTTACAAAAGGAGCTTAAAAAGGTAACTGAAGAAAACAACACTTTAAAAATAAGAATTGAACAAATGCAAGTGAATGACTCAATAAGACTTCAAGAATTAGTCAAACAAAAACAAAAAAAATGAAAAATTAGAAGAAAATATGAAATATCTCATAGGAAAAACAACTGACTTGGAAAATATATCGAGGAGAGACAATCTAAGGATTATTGGACTTCCTGAAAGCCATGATGAAAAAAAGAATCTAAACATTATCTTCCAGGAAATCCTGAAAGAAAACTGCCCTGAGATTGTAGAATCAAAGGGCAAAATCACCTTTGAAAGAATTCACCGATCACCTCCTGAAAGAGACCCCAAAATTAAGACCCCAAGGAATATCGTGGCTAAATTTCAGGACTATAGCACCAAGGAACAGATTCTGCTAGCAGCTAGAAAGAAACAATTCAAATACCGAGGATCAATAATTAGAATCACCCAGGATCTGTCAGCCTCCACACTGAAGGATCGAAGGGCCTGGAACCAAATATTCCGAAAGGCAAAGGAACTTGGATTACAACCAAGAATAACCTATCCAGCTAGAATGAGCATTATCCTCCAGGGAAGAAGATGGTCATTCAATGATATAGGTGAATTTCACCTATTTCTAATGAAAAGACCAGATCTGAACAAAAAATTCGACACCCAAACACAGAACTCAAGAGATGCATAAAAAGGTAAAAAGGAAAGGACTCTTGAGAACTTTATTTTCACTAGGGGGATACTTAAAGATAGGGGGTATAATTAACTAGATATTACTTTGATAATATGAAAAACAGAACTAGAGGGGAAAAGGTTGTCATACTGGGGAAAAGAGGGAAAAAGTGGTAAAATAAGATCTAAAAAAAAGGAGGTAAAAACAAGGTAAAATCACTTGAAGAGGCAAAGAAAACCTATATAATTGAGAGAAAGAGGGGAGGGAGATGAGCATTGTGTAAATCTTACTCTCATCAGGTTGGGCTCTAAAAGTGTATATCAGACATTTGATTTCACATAGAAACTTGTCTGTTGCTAGAGGGAAGTGCGAGGGAAAGGAGGAAAAGTAAGGGACCAACTAATAGAAGGGAAAATAGAAGAATCAGGGAAAAGGAGTAAAAACAGGGGGAGGGGATCTAAAGGGTGGAGTATTGTTTGGGGGAGGGGTCATCAAAAGCAAAATACTGAGGAGGGGGGAAGGGAGAAAGGGGAAAACATAACTTGGGTAAATAAGATGGCAGGGAATAAAGAATTAGTTATTCTATCTGTGAATGTGAATGGGATGAACTCTCCCATAAAGCAGAAGCAGATATCAGACTGGATTAAAAACCAGAATCCCACAATATGTTGTCTACAAGAAACACATCTATAACACAGTGACACATATAGGATGAAGGTAAATGGCTGGAGCAGAAAATATTATGCTTCAGGTGAACAAAAAAAGCAGGGGTAGCAATCCTTATCTCAGATCAAGTAAAAGCCAAGATAGATCTAATTAAAAGAGATAAGTAAGGAAACTCTATTTTATTAAAGGGTACCATAGATAATGTAGCAATATCTATAATAAATATATATGCACCAAGTGCAATAGCACACAAATTCCTAGGGGAGAAATTAAGAGAGATGCAAGAAGAAATAGACAGCCAAACGATACTCGTGGGGGATCTCAACCTTGCTCTCTCAGAATTAGATAAATCAAACTACAAAATAAACAAGAAAGAAACTAGGGAGATAAACCAATTGTTAGAAAAGTTAGGTATGATAGATCTATGGAGAAAGTTGAATGGAGACAATAGGGAGTTTACTTTTTTCTCAGCAGTCCATGGAACCTATACAAAAACTGACCATGTGTTAGGGCATAAAAACCTCAAAATCAAATGCAGAAAGGCAGAAATAGTAAATGCATCCTTTTCAGATCATGATGCAATAAAAATCACATGCAATACAAGTCCAGGAGAAAATAAACCAAAAGGTAATTGGAAATTAAATAATCTAATCCTGAAGAATGAATGGGTGAAAGAGCAAATCATAGACACAATCAATAATTTCATCCAGGAGAATGACAATAAGGAGACAACATACCAAAATTTGTGGGATACGGCCACAGTGGTTATAAGGGGCAATTTTATATCTCTAGATATTTACTTGCATAAAATAGAGAAAGAAAAGATCAACGAATTGGGCTTATTATTAAAAAAACTAGAAAAAGAACAAATTAAAACCCCTCAATTAAATACCAAATTGGAAATTCTAAAAGTAAAAGGAGAAATTAATAAAATTGAAAATAAGAAAACTATTGAGTTAATAAATAAAACTAAGAGTTGGTTCTATGAAAAAACTAACAAAATAGATAAGACTTTAGTTAATTTGATAAGAAAAAGGAAAGAGGAAAATCAAATTGTTAGTCTCAAGAATGATAAGGGAGAACTTTCCTCCAATGAAGAGGAAATTAGAGCAATAATTGGGAGTTACTTTGCCCAACTTTATGCCAGTAAGTTTGATAATCTAAATGAAATGGAGTAATATCTACAAAAATATAGATTGCCCAGGTTAACAGAACAGGATATAAATTATTTAAATAGCCCCATATCAGAAAAAGAAATAGAACAAGCTATTAATCAACTCCCTAAGAAAAAATCTCCAGGGCCAGATGGATTTACATGTGAATTCTACCAAACATTCAAAGAACAATTAATTCCAATACTACACAAACTATTTGAGAAAATAGGGACAGAAAGTATACTGCCAGAATCCTTCTATGAGACCGATATGGTGCTGATAGCTAAACCAGGTAGGGTGAAAACAGAGAAAGAAAACTATAGACCAATTTCCCTAATGAATATTGATGCAAAAATTTTAAATAAGATATTAGCAATGAGATTACACAAAGTCATCCCCAGGATAGTACACTATGACCAAGTAGGATTTATACCAGGGATGCAGGGCTGGTTCAATATTAGGAAAACTATCAGCATCATTAATTATATTAATAACCAAATTAACAAAAACCATATGATTATCTCAATAGATGCAGAAAAAGCCTTTGATAAAATCCAACACCCTTTCCTATTAAAAACACTAGAGAGTATAGGAATAAATGAGCTTTTCCTTAAAATGATCAGTAGCATCTATTTAAAACCATCACCAAGCATCATATGTAATGGAGACAAACTAAAACCATTCCCAATAAGATTAGGAGTGAAACAAGGCTGCCCACTGTCACCATTATTATTGAATATTGTCTTAGAAATGTTAGCTTTAGCAATAAGAGAAGAAAAAGAGATAAAAGGAATCAGAATAGGTAATGAAGAAACCAAATTATCACTCTTTGCAGATGACATGATGGTATACTTAGAGAACCCTAGAGACTCAACTAAAAAACTACTAGAAACAATTCACAACTTTAGCAAAGTGGCAGGATTCAAAATTAATCCACATAAATCATCAGCATTCTTATATATTACCAACAAAGTTCAGCAGCAGGAGATACAAAAAGAAATTCCATTCCAAATAGCAGATGATAGGATAAAATATTTGGGAATCTATCTGCCAAGGAAAAGTCAGAAACTATACGAACTAAATTACAAAACACTTTCCACACAAATAAAATCAGACCTAATCAATTGGAAAAATATTAAGTGCTCATGGGTAGGCAGAGCGAACATAATAAAAATGACAATACTACCCAAACTAATCTACTTATTTAGTGCCATACCAATCAAACTCCCAAGAAATTATGTTACAGATCTAGAAAAAATAGTAACAAAATTCATTTGGAAGAACAAAAGGTCAAAGATTTCAAGGGGATTAATGAAAAAAAAGGCAGATGAAGGTGGCCTTGCTGTACCAGATCTAAAACTATATTATAAAGCAGCGGTCATCAAAACCGTTTGGTACTGGCTAAGAAATAGAGCAGTCGATCAGGGGCACAGGATAGGATATCAGGACAATCTAGGCAATAACCTTAACAATCTAGTATTCGATAAACCCAAAGACCCCAGCTTTTGGGATAAATACTCTCTATTTGGCAAAAACTCCTGGGAAAATTGGAAACTAGTGTGGAAGAAATTAGGGCTTCAACCTTACCTAACATCACATACCAAGATGATATCTGAATGGGTTCATGATCTAGATAGAAAGAGGGACTTTGTAAGCAAGTTAGAGGAACGTAATATAGTTTATCTCTCAGACCTGTGGAGATGGAACAAATTTATGTCCAAAGAAGACCTGGAACTCCTAATTGAACACCAGATGGATAATTTTGACTATATTAAGTTAAAAAGTTTCTGTACAAACAAAACAAATGCAGACAAGATTAGGAGGGAAGCATCAAACTGGGAAATCATCTTTACATTTAATGGTTCTGATAAAGGCCTCATTTCTAAAATATATAGAGAATTGTCTCATATATATATAAGAATTCAAGCCACTCTTCAATAGATAAGTGGTCAAGGGATATGAATAGACAATTTTCAGATGATGAAATTAAAACCATCTCTAGTCATATGAAAAGTTGCTCCAAATCACTATTGATCAGAGAAATACAAATTAAGACAACTCAGAGGAACCACTACACACCTGTCAGATTGGCTAAAATGACAGGAAAAGATAACGATGAATGTTGGAAGGGATGTGGGAAAACTGGGACATTAATACATTGTTGGTGGAACTGTGAATGGATCCAACCATTCTGGAGAGCAATTTGGAGCTATGCTCAAAAAGTTGTCAAACTGTGCGTACCCTTTGACCCAGCAGTGTTTCTACTGGGCCTATATCCCAAAGAGATCTCAGAGGAGGGAAAGGGACCCATATGTGCAAGAATGTTTGTGGCAGCCCTTTTTGTAATGGCTAGAAACTGGAAACTGAAGGGATGCCCATCAATTGGAGAGTGGCTGAATAAATTATGGCATATGAATGTTATGGAGTATTATTGCTCTGTAAGAAACGACCAGCAGGACGATTTCAGAGAGGCGTGGAAGGACTTGCATGAAGTGATGCTGAGTGAAAGGAGCAGAACCAGGAGATCATCATACACAGCAACAACAGTATTACATGATGATCAATTCTGATGGACATGGCTCTCTGCAACAAAGAATTGTCTCAAACCTGTTCCAATTGTTCACTGAAGAAGACCATATACACCCAGAAAGAGGGATATGAAATATGGACCACAACGTAACATTTTCATGATCTCTATTGACATTTGCTTGCATTGTGTTGCCTTTCTCTGATTCTTTTTTTTTCTTGTAGATAGGATTTTTCTTGCATAACTTCTCAAGAATTTCAACATTATTAACATGTAGTGGATTTCCTGCCATCTAGGGGAGTGGAGGGGACTGGGAGTAAAATTTGTAATGGAAAGCTTTGTAAAGATCACTGCTGGGGAACTACCCATACACATGTTATACAAATAAAAAGCTTTAATTAAAAAAATAGAGAAGACTCAAAAGGTGAATTATCCTCTTGAAGGATTGCAGATGTATTTGACTTGACTCCCTACAGTATTATGGATAAAGAAAGGGTTAGAATTGTAGAGAAACAACTTTAAGCTTGATATAAGGAAGAAATCTCATAATACAAAGAAATATTCAGAAGGGAAATGGGCTACCTTCGGTTGCATGTGATTATGAATCCCAATGCAACAACTAAATGAACATCTTTTAGGAAAATATTTTGAAAAAAATGAAAAAAAAAGATCTCTTTGGGATATAAGCCCAGTAGAAACACTGTTGGGTCAAAGGGTATGCACAGTTTGATAACTCTTTGAGCATAGTTCCAGATTGCTCTCCAGAATGGTTGGATCCATACAGTTCCACCAACAATGTATCAGTGTCCCAGTTTTCCCACATCCCCTCCAATATTCATCATTTTTTCCTGTCATCTTAGCCAATCTGACAGGTGTGTAGTAGTATATCTCAGAGTTGTCTTAATTTGCATTTTTCTGATCAATAGAGATTTGGAGCACCTTTTCATATGACTAGAAATAGTTTCAATTTTTTCATCTGAAATTTGTCTGCTCATATCTTTTGACCATTTATCAATTGGAGAATGGATTGAATTTTTAGAAATTTGAGTCAATTCTCTATATATTCTAAAAATGAGGCCTTTATTAGAACCTTTAAATGTAAAAATGTTTTCCCAGTTTGCTTCCCTTCTAATCTTGTCTGCATTCATTTTGTTTGTATAAAAACTTTTTAACTTGATATAGTCAAAATTATCTATTTTGTGATTAATAATTCTCTCTAGTTCTTTGGCCACAAATTCCTTCCTCCTCCACAGATCTGAGAGGTAAACCATCCTATGTTCTTCTAATTTATTCATTCTTTATGTCTAGATCATGAATCCATTTTGACCTTATCTTGATATATGGTGTTAGGTGTGGGTCACTGCCTAATTTCTTCCATACTAGTTTCCAATTATCCCAGCAGTTTTTTGTCAAATAGTGAATTTTTATCCCAAAAGCTGGAGTCTTTGGGTTTATCAAACACTAGATTACTATAGTCATTGGCTAGTTTGTCCTGTGAACCTAACCTATTCCACTTATCAACTATTCTGTTTCTTAGCCAGTACCAAATGGTTTTGATGACCAGTGCTTTGTAATATAGTTTTAGATATGGTATAGCTAGGCCACTTAATTTGTTTTTTTTTTTCATTAATTCTCTTAAAATTCTTGACCTTTTGTTCTTCCATATGAATTTTGTTGTTATTTTTTCTAGGTCAGTAAAATAATTTATTGAGAGTTTGATTGGTATAGCACTAAATAAATAGATTAGTTTAGATAGTATTGTCATCTTTATTATATTCACTCAACCTATCCAGGAGCACTTGATATTTTTCCAATTGTTTAGATCTAACTTTACTTGTGTGGATAGTAATTTGTATCAATCTAAAGTTTCAAAGGACTATATACTTGGAGTTAAAAATGAAGAAAGTAATCTCATTTGGCTAAAATTAAGTGTAAGGTGGCCTGATATAATGGAGAAAGAAAAAGAAAAGCAAATTATTTTGAAGTCAGAAGACCTGGATTACATTCTTGCTCTGACACTAACTTGCTCTTTAATTAACTGGGTAATACACTTTTTATAACTCCAATCTCATTTCATTCATCTCTGATAGAGATTGTTTTCATTGCCTATCCAACAAAGTTGTAAAAATATGGTGAGCCAATGGGTTAAGATTATTTGGGGTATTAATTACCCCAAAGAGGAGTAAGGTAAAGAAGGAAAAAACATAAAGATTTAGTATTATTCCACAAGTCAGAAATGTAATATTATTTTGAAAAAAATAATAATTCTGTAATTCTGTGATGTAAATGATAAAGTAGTACATATGGATTCAGAAATACTTAAATTCATACTAGCTATGTGACTCAGAGCAAGTTACTTAATCTCTGCCTGCCTCAACTTCCACAGCTATAAAATACATATAATAATAGCTAATAATAGCATCTATCCATATTGTAAGGTTATTGTAAGAATTACAATAAATAAAACAATATTGTTCAATTATTCTTCTCCCCAGATCTTCCATTTTAAGGAATATATCCAGGCTAGCCATATGTTCGTTCTTCTCTAAGCTGCACTTCTGTGTCACTTGGATTTTCTCTACAAGGGTGGGATCAAAAATAACACCAATACTTCTTACTATAGCAAGAACCAGACTAAAATGAAATTGGAACATATTTAACAAAATAAGGTAAAATACAACAGAGCACTGATCATGTTAATATGTGGTTTTCTAAGTTAATACATGATAGGATGAATATTATGGATTATTTATGGCTTAGTGTTAATTTCTTTTTGAATTTTATATCAGTGCTCTACAATGTCACAAAACTTCTTTACTCTGGAAGTTCACCTTAACCTCAGTTTCTTATGTGTAAAAACATTTCAAACTCCCTATAATTAGCTAGTGCCTCCAAAAATCTCCATTTTATTGAAGATGGCTGGGAGTTATTTTGTTTATTTGTATCCTTTTTTGTTTTGCTTTTTGCTTTTTGTTAGTTTGTTTTTAAATATACTATAGACAATATTCAAATCAAAGTATTTTTTAAAAGTATTTGAAAAAAGAGGAACTTCAGTTAGATTATCCAAATTCAAGAATAGCATTGACATAGAACCCAAATTAAAAAGCCTCTCTAAAGCCCATACTGACCACTTAAGATATATAACATCTTTCTAATCTATTCATAGTGATCATTTTACTTTTTTATTTCCCTTTGCCCCTTATCTGATGCAAATGGAATTCAAGTTGAAATAGAAAAAAATTATATTTTTAAATGAAGGAGAAGAGTGAGGAACCTGTAGATATTAACAGAAGGTCTATCTATCTATTAGTAATGTTCTAAATATCAATTTCAAGAGAGAGACTATCAAAGGGACTTGGTTATATGGCTATTGATCGCTGTTTTAATATTTGGAAGGAAGAGTAATAGTAACACTTCATAATTACATGGCACTTCACTATGTCCAAAGGGATTTTCTTATAATGTCCTACAAGAAAGGTAACACATTAGAAATGTTATGTTCTCCATTTTTCCAGCTAAGAAGGTTGAGAATAAAGTAAACCCTTGTCCCCAAGGAGCTTACATAATTAAGGGACATACTACATATAAAACAAAGGTAAGATTCCTTGTATTTATAGCCTATTATAGACAGGCTTAGTCAGCATTCAAGGCAAGCACAAGTATATTTGGAACAGACCTACTTCTAGAACATCATAATTAGGAGGTATCACTTTTTGTGTGCCACTTTCATTTCAGAGGATATTCAGTAATTCAAGTATCTTGACTGCTTCTAATGATATACCATGAATAGCCTTAGATATGGCTATTGAGCCAGGACTCTGTGGATCTACTAATGGATAATTCCCTGATCTTCAAGATTTCTTCTCTGGAGGCTTTTAAGTGAGAATTGCTAAAATCTGCTAGGTGAGAGAGACTCAGCAAATCCTATATCCTATCTCCCACTTGGCTTCCATGTGACCATTAATTTAAAGGACTTCTGTTTCTTTTGCCATTTTTGAGTTTATTCTTTTCCAATCAAAGACAAATGAGTATCCAAGCTCAAGACTGAACAGACTAAATGATTTGAAAGATAAAAAGAATAATCAGAAGCCCTTTCAGTAAGTAGAATCAGTCAAAAACCTAGTATCAGTACTCTAATATCAAAATTAATATCATTAGCTGAGTCATGTGAGAACTTAATGCAGCAGTCAAGCAACCTACTTGCTTCTACTTGACTTCTGTTTTGGATATCTTAAGGTTGAGGAGCATGGATTCCTGGAGAAAGACTATAATGGCTAGTTAATTTCATCTGTTAAACATCTGAATAAAGGAGAGACATGAGGAGATCATCAAGTGAGAAAATTTTGGGGAAAAATGAAAAGGGCCACCCAAACCTAATGAATGAAGATCTAGGAAAGTCCAAGAAGTTGTAGTCTGACAAATAGGAGAACCAAGAGAAATTAATGTCAGAAAAATACAAAAAGAAGAGAATATCTATAAGAAGGTGTTCTCTGCTGCCAAATGCTTTATAAACATCAAGAAAGGTAAGGATTAAGAATAAGTTAATAGACAGCTTCATTAAGAGGAAAGAAAATTATTAAAAGGGTTAGAAAAGAGGCCCAACACAGAAAAACTGAATAAATGGAAGTTTCAGAAAAAATTACAGAATTACCACTTTAATATCTCCAATTACATAAAAGACTTTTCTATCGTAGGTATTAAAAAGGTGCTTCCTATTTTGTTCAAGGACCTTGGGAAAATGTATTTTAAATGACTCTCAGGTTAACAGAAAGCACTAATAGGTCCCTAAGGAAACTTGTAGAGTTTCTCTAACTGTTCTAGGACATCCTAATCAGCAATATAAGTTAGTATATTGAAATTCCTTTCTAAAATGTGGGGCAGCATACACAATGATTAAAGAGCCAGCCGCAGAGCCAGGAAGAACTGTTTCTTATCCCTATTGGTGTGTGACAGCATGGACAAATCCATTCACTTCTGAGAGCTCCAGTCAACTTTCCAAGATTCAAAGTTGCAAAGAAAATGCTAAACTATGTTAGGAAACAGTTTCTTTACTTGGGTATTCCTTGTACCAGTGAAGTCAAAAGTCCACTTCCTATTCTCAGTCCTTTCTAATACTCTCACTGGAAAACAGAAATACAAAAAGGTTTAAGAACTACCAACTTGGGAGCCAAGATGGCTGAGATCAGATAGAAGTCTCTGTAACCTCCTCTAACCTTCCCTCAAACCAACAGCAGATGAAGCCTATACACTGGTTTTGAAGTCAAAAAATCCACAATATCTGGAGTACAATACATTTCTAGAAGAAGACACCCTGGAAGAACTTCAGAATAGGTCTGTTTCAATTGGGCAGGGCAGTGGTCTGCAGAACCCAGACTGCAGCACAGGGAAACCTAGGCAGGGAGCTGGAGCAGGGAGCTGGAGTAGGAGTCGGAGAGTTGTGGCTTCCACACACCTGGGAGTCTTCTGTGGGCCAATCTGTCCTGATTGTAAGCAGGTGGTTTGGAAGATCTGCCTTTCATGGGGGGTATATTGTGAACCACTGACTCCTTGAAGAGCACCAGACCTAGCTGCCATTACACAGCACCTTAAAGCAATCAATCAGCAGAACTGCTCAACACCTGAAATAACTCAATTAGCAGAGCTGCCCAGCACCTGAAATCACTGAATCAGCAGGACTGCCCAGCACCTTAAATAACTCAATGAGCAGAACTGCCCCAGGGCAAATTAAAGCAGCTGTCCCTCCTTTGCCTTTAACAGACCTCACACCTTTAAAAGCAAAAAGAACTCTCACCATAGACAGCTTTTATGGAGAGAGGGAAGAACAGTCCTCAAGTCCCTAAAGGTAAAGCAACTCCAGAAAAAGCCCCAAAGAGAGACATAAGCTGGACCCCATGTCATAAGGCTTTCTTTGAAGATTAGATAAAGGATTTTAAAAGAGAGTTAGAAGAAATATGGGGAAATGAAATGAGACCATTGCAAAAAAATGGGAAAAAAAGGAAAAAGAATTCAATGAAAAAAAAATGTAATTGGTCAGTTGCAAAAGGAGCAAAAAACAGTAACTGAAGAAAATAAGACATTAAAAATTAGAATTGAATAAATGGAAGTGAATGACTCTTTAAGACTTCAAGAATCAGGGAAACAAAAACAAAAAAAAATTGAAAAGATAGAAAAAAATATGAAATATCTCCTGGGAAAAACAACTGACCTGGAAAATAGATCTAGGAGAGACAATCTAAGGATTATAGGGCTTCCTGAAAGCCATGATGAAAAAAAGAACCTAGAAACTATCTTCCAGTAAATCATGAAAGAAAACTGTCCTGGTGTTTTAGAATCAGAAGGAAAAATAACTATTGAAACAATCCACCAATCACCTCCTGAAAGAAACCCCAAAATTAAATCCCCAAGGAATATTGTGGCTAAATTTCAGAACTGTCATACCAAGGAAAAGATATTGCAAGCAGCCAAAAAGAAACAATTTAAATACTGAAGAGCCACGATTAGGATCACCCAGGCCCTAGCAGCTTCCACCTTAAAGGATCAAAGGGCCTGGAATCTGATATTCCAAAAAGCAAAGGAACTGGGATTACAGCCAAGAATGAGCATTATCTTTCAGGAAAGAAGATGAACATTCAATGATATAGGTGAATTTCACCTATTTCTAATGAAAAGAGCAGAAGTGAATAAAAAAAAATTGATCTCCAAACACAGAATTCAAGAGAAACATAAAAAGGTAAAAAGAAAAAAAAAGCTCTTGAGAACTATATTTGTGTTATGGATATAAATTTAGAGAATGAGGGTTGATTTTATTATGATATGATTATTGTGATTATTATTATATTATGATTATGATTATGATATGATCATATGAAAAAGAAATTAGAGGTAGAAAAGGAATAACACTGGAAAAAGGGGTAAAATAAGTGAAATTACATCATATGTAAGACAAAGAAAACCTATTATAATTGAGGGATAGAAGGAAAGGGGATGAGCATTGTGTTCTTCTTAATCTCATCAGATTTGGCTCTGAGAGAATAATAAAGGTATTTGGTATCACAAAGAAACTTATTCTACCTTTTAAGGAAATAGGAGGGAAAGGGGAAAAAGAAAGGGAAAGAGTAATAGAAGGGAAAACAGAAAAATAAGGGGAAAAGGGTAAAAAAAAAGAGGGTGGAGCTCTAAAGAGAAAGAATTGTTAGAGGGAAGGGGTTATCAAAAGCAAAATACTAGGGAGGAGGGAAAGGAGAAGGAAAGAGAAAAGCATAACTGAAGGTAAATAAGATGGCAGCTAATAGAGAATTAGTTTTTTAACTGTGAATGTGAATGGAATGAAATCTCTCCTAAAGTAGAAGCAGATAGAAGACTAGATTAAAAGCCAGAATCCAACCATATGCTGTTTACAAGAAACACATTTAAGCATAATAATACCTACAGGGTGAAGGTAAATTATACTGGAGCAGAATCTATTATGCTTCAGGTGAACAACAACAAAAAAAGCAGGGGTAGCAATCCCGATCTCAGATCAAATAAAAGCAAAGCTAGATCTAATTAAAAGAGACAAGGAAGGAAACTATATCTTCCTAAAGGGTACCATAGATAATGAAGCAATGTCAATACTAAACATATATGCACCAAGTGTTATAGCATGGAAATTCCTAGAGGAAAAGTTCAGAGAGATGAAAGAAGAAATAGACAGCAAAACTATAATAGTGGGGAATCTCAAACTTGCTCTCTCATAACTAGATACATGGAACCACAAAACAAATAAGAAAGAAGTTAAAGAGGTAAACAAAATGTTAGAAAAGTTAGGTATGACAGATCTTTGGAGGAAATTAAATGGAGACAGAAAGGACTTTACTTTTTTCTCAGTGGTTCATGGAATTTTTACAAAAATTGACCATGTGTTAGGACACAAAAAACATCAAAATCAAATGCAAGAAGGCAGAAATAGCAAATGCATTTTTTTCAGATCATGATGCAATAAAAATCACATGCAAAATAAGGCCAAGAGAAAGCAATTGGAAACTAAATAATCTCATCCTAAAAAATGAATGGATGAAACAGCAAATTACAGACACAATTACTAATTTCAACCAAGAGAATGGCAATAATGAGACAACATACCAAAATTTGTGGGATGCAGCCAAAGAGGTAATAAGGGGAAATTTTATATCTCTAGATGCTTACTTGCATAAAATAGAGAAAGAGAAAATCAATGAACTGGGCTTGCATCTAAAAAAAGCTAGAAAAAAAAAATTAAAAACCCCCAATCAAATACCAAAATTGAAATGCTAAAAATAAAATGAGACATTAATAAAATTGAAAGTAAAAAAACTATTCAATTAATAAATAAAACTAAAAGTTGGTTTTATGAAAAAACAACAAAATAGATAAACCTCTAGTTAATTTGATAAGAAAAAGGAAAGAGGAAAATCAAATTGTTAGTCTCAAAAATGATAAGTGAGAATTTTCCTCCAATAAAGAAGAAATTAGAGCAATAATTAGGAGTTACTTTGCACAACTTTATGCCAATAAATTTAAAAACCTAAGTGAAATGGAGGAATATCTACAAAAACATAGATTTCCCAGATTAACAGAAGAGAAAATAAATTACTTTCATAGTCCCATTTTAGAAAAAGAAATAGAACAAGTCAATAATCAACTCCTTAAGAAAAAATCTTGGGGGCAGCTAGGTGGAGCAGTGGATAGAGCACCAGGCCTGAAGTCAGGAGGACCTGAGTTCAAATCTGGTCTCAGACATGTAACAGCTGTGTGACCCTGGGCAAGTCACTTAACCCCAATTGCTTCAGAAAAAAGAAAAAAAAGAAAAAATCTCCAGGACCAGATGGATTTACGTGTGAATTCTACCAAACATTTAAAGAACAATTAACTGCAATACTATATAAACTATTTGAAAAAATAGGGAATAGACTCCTTTTAAATTCCTTTTATGACACAGACATGGTACTGATAACTAAACCAGGTAGTACAAAAACAGAGAAAGAAAATCATAGATCAATCTCCCTAATGAATATTGATGCAAAAATCTTAAAGAAAATATTAGCAAAGAGACTACAGAAAATCATCCCCAGAATAATACACCATGACCAAGTAGGATTTATACCAGGAATGCAGGGATGGTTCAATATTAGGAAAACTATTGGCATAATTGGCTATATCAATAACCAAATTGACAAAAAACTTATGTTATCTCGAGACAGAAAAAGCATTTGATAAAATCCAACATCCATTCCTATTAAAAACAATAGAAATTATAGGAACAAATGGACTTTTCTTTAAAATAGTCAGTAGTATCTATTTAAAACCATCAGCTAGCATCATATGTAACAGTGATAAACAGGAACCATTCCCAATAAGATCAGGGGTGAAACAAGGTTGCCCACTATCACCATTACTATTCAATATTGTATTAGAAATGCTAGCTTTGGCAATAAGACAAGAAAAATAGATTGAAGGAATTAAAGTAGGTCATGAAGAAACCAAATTATCATTTTTTGCAGATGATATGATGGTATACTAAGGGAACCCTAGAGAATCAAGTAAAAAACTATTTGAATTAATCCGCAATTTCAGCAAAGTTGCAGGATACATAATAAATCCACATAAATCATCAGCATTTTTATGCATAACTAACAAAATCCAACAGCAAGAGGTACAAAGAGAAATTCCATTTAAAATAACTGTCAATATTATAAAATATTTGGGAATATATCTGCCAAGGGAAAGTCAGGATCTTTATGAGCAAAACTACAAAACACTCTCCACAAAATAAAGACAGATCTAAACAATTGTAAAAATGTCAAATGCTCTTGGATAGGTCAAATGAATATAATAAAGATGGCAATACTACCTAAACTAATCTATTTATCTAGTGCTATACAAATCAAACTACCAAGAAATTATTTTACTAACCTAGAAAAAATAACAACAAAATTCATCTGGAAAAACAAAAGGTCAAGAATTTCAAGGGAATTAATAGGAAAAAAAACCCAAATGAAGTGGCCTAGCTATACCATATCTAAAACTATATTATAAAGCAGTGGTCATAAAAACCATTTGGTATTGGCTAAGAAACAGAGCAGCTGATCATTGGAATAGGTTAGGTTCACAGGAGAAAAAAAGCCAATGACTATAGTAATCTAGTGTTTGATAAATCCAAAGACCCCAGCTTTTGGGATAAAAACTCACTATTTGACAAAAACTGCAGGGAAAATTGGAAACTAGTATGGAAGAAACTAGGCATTGACCCACACCTAACACTGTATATAAAGATGAGGTCAAAATGGATTCATGATCTAGACAAAAAGAGTGATATTATAAACAAATTAGAAGAACATAAGTTGGTTTTCCTCTCAGATCTGTGGAGGAGGAAGGAGTTTGTGGCCAAAGAAGAACTAGAGATTATCAGTAATCACAAAATAGGTAATTTTGACTATATCGTTAAAAAGTTTTTGTACCAACAACACAAATGCAGACAAGATTAGAAGGGAAGCAATAAACTGGGAAGAACATTTTTACATTGAAAGGTTCTAATAAAGGCCCAATTTCTAAAAGATATAGAAAATTGACTCAAATTTATAAGAATTCAAGTCATTCTTCACTTGATAAATAGTCAAAAGATATAAGCAGATAATTTTTCAAATAAAGAAATTGAAACTATTTCTAGTCATATGAAAAGATGCTCCAAATCTCTATTGATCAGAGAAATGGAAATTAAGACAACTCTGAGATACCACTACACACCTGTCAGATTGGCCAAAATGACAGGAAAAGAAAATGACAAATATTGGAGGGGATGTGGGAAAACTGGGACAATGATACATTGTTGGTGGAACTGTGAAAGGATCCAACCATTCTGTAGAGCAATCTGCAACTATGCTCAAAGAGTTATCAAACTGTGCATACCCTTTGACCCAGCAGTGTTTCTACTGGGCTTGTATCCCAAAGAGATCTTAAAGGAGAGAAAGGGACCCATATGTGCAAAAATATTTGTGGCAGCCCTTTTTGTAGTGACAAGAAACTGGAAACTGAATGGAAGCCCATCAATTGGAGAATGGCTGAACAAATTATGGTATATGAATGTTATGCAATATTATTGTTCTATAAGAAACGACCAACAAAATGATTTCAGAGAGGCCTGTAGAGACCTACATGAACTGATGCTAAGTGAGATGAGCAGAATCAGGAGATTATTATACACAGCAACAAGACTTTACAATGATCAATTCTGATAGACATGGTTCTCTTCAACAATGAGATGATTCAAACCAGTTCCTATTGTTTAGTGATGAAGGTAGTCATATACATCCAGAGAGAGGCCTGTGGGAACTGAGTGTGGACCACAACATAGCACTTTAATGCTTTCTGTGAATATTTGCTTGCATTTTGTTTTCCTTCTTAGGTTGTTTTTTTTTCTCTTTCTAGATCTGATTTTCTTGTGCAGTAAGATAACTGTATAGATATGTATATATATACACATATATATATATATATGATTTGTCACATAATTTAACATATTTAACATGTATTAGACTACCTGTCATCTAAGGGTGGAGATGGGGGGAAGGAGGGAAAAAATTTGGAACAAAAAGAAATTTGCAAAGGTCAATGTAGAAAAAGCACTCATTTTGTAAATAAAAAACTTTAATTAATTAAAAAAAGAACTACCAACTCTTTAGAGATCATATAGCCCAATTCTTATTTTGCAAATGAAGAAACTAACTTTCAGAGAAGTTAATAATTTATCAAATGTTACCAAGCTAAAAAAAATAATGGTAATGGAGTCTGAATCGAAATTTCCATTAACCAAAACACTGTTCTTTCTTATATATATATATATATATATATATATATATATAATTTTATGAAATCTATTGTGTATGGATATATGCATATAATTACATACATATATCCTATTACTTTTATAACACTTATTTTGTGCATTACTTATTGAATCATTTACATTTGGGAGGAAGGTTTATACCAAAAGATTAATTATCACTAATTATACAAACCATCACTAAAATCTACCCTGATGTTTCTTTGGGGCTTAGAGATAACTTGGTTTTCAAAGGTTATTCCAGCGGAGCACCAGTCTTGTTATTTTATTTCATTTTTGCAAGATAATTGGGGTTAAGTGACCTGCTCAGGGTCACACAGCTAGGAAGTATTAACTGTCAAAGACCAGTTTTGAACTCAGGTCCTCTTGATTCCAGATTGTCAGTGCTCTATTCATTGTGTCATCTAGCTGCTCCTGGAATACCAGCTTTGGCAGGTACTGGCTAACCTAGGAAAGTTTCAAGTTTGGTTCTGGTATTATAGATCCATAAGTCTGTCAGCCAGGATAAGCCTAGAAGCATTCATTTTCTGGTTAGTCACATGATGATAGTCTTTTTTGGTCACTTATTCAGATTTGGGAGCTTGTGGGCCATGCTAGTAGGGGGTAGTAACCACACAAACCAAATCTCAAGTCTTGAACAGAGAAATGAACAGGCTAATAAATTTCATGTTAAGACATATATAGTTCAACATGTGCCAACATTCATAAATCTTAACAATCTCTTAGGAAGCAAATATGTATATTCCAACATCTGTTATTCATGTTTTTATCATAGATACAGTCTTTCCAATAATATAAATTTCAAGTGGTTCATGCTTCCTTTAAAAAAGGGGTCACAAAAGTTGGGAGAAGCAAAACCAACATTGCATATGTCTTTGTTTTCTTAAGCTTCAGGCTTGATAACAATAGGAACTGTAAGAGATAGTGAATTAAAAAGTGATTGACTGGCAATAGTTCCCCATATAGTGGGTTCAGATATCCATTTTAACCACAAAGCGGGTAGAGATGGAGATAGAGAAATCTATCCTAGAAAATATAGTTGTAAGAAAATGGAAACACAGCTGGTTAAACTTTCAGCTAAAGTTTAAACTGTTTAAAAAGGATAAGCTTTTGTCTTTTCTTTGCATCCTCCTTAGTTCATGGAAAAGAATCTTGTGTATAGTAGGCATTCAATGTTTGCTGAAATAATTTGCTGAAAAAATGATTTAAAATTACTAATATAATGAATCCCTCTGAAACATTCCTCAACTTATTCTTATATAAAAATGAAATATAAACTCCTTGAGGACAGGGACTATTTCATTTTGCTTTTTGCATGCCCAGTACCAAATACACCTGACCCATGGTAGACCACACGTAAATGTTTGTTTATTGATTGATTGATAATCTCCTAAAGCAAGAAACTGCTTATACTTCATTCAGAATTACATGCTTTCCACAAATTCTCTAAATAAACTATTTCAAGGTTTTAAAGGAAATTTATTTTCTCATGCTGTAACATAACTCCACCATTTCCATAACAATTATACATATTTATCAAAAATTGTCCTGATCATTTGAAATCTTATCAATTTCAAGCTAAATCAGCCTTTTTCATTCATTAATGCTTAGGAAAGAGTTAATGGTTTTCTTTAAAGCTTTCTGTTTGTTTTTTCCTAAGCCTTTTCTGCATATATTTGAGGGCATTAACTTTTTTGCTTTTAGTTACATTTTCAAAATAAAAGGCACTCATGTATCATAGAATTTGGAGTTAGAAGGAAAAAAAAGGAACAAAATTCTCTTGTTTTATAGATGAAGAAATTGAGTTTAAGAAATCCAAGTGACTTACTTATCACTCAAGTGACTACTTAATCATGTAGGTAGTAGTAGCAGAGCCAGAATTTGAACTCAGGTCATCTAACTCAAAATTTAGTGATCTTTCTACAAGCAAATCAAATTAAGATCCTATTTCCCATGAATGAATCATGCAATATTAATCTCCACTATACCTAACACATAGGTATGATACTTTGGCTAAATACAATTCATGTTAATGCAGTTTTATTAGATGATTCAAAATTTCAATTAAATTTGTTACAGGCTCTATAGTACCAGAAAACACTGTTTTAATGGAAAGGATTTAAATAGAAATGGAATGCACTGCATTTTAGATTCTGTAGTTTTTGTGGGTCACATCATAGCAATAAAAATAAGGTCTGATGCAATCTGATCCCTTTAATTCAAATCATCCATTTCCTTTAGGCAAGTTGCTCTGTGATGGCCACACACTAGATCGTATCCTATCCATACCTGTGTTGGCATATGCCATAGTACATTTAATTCTTACAAGGCAAAGGTACCTATCTGGGTTGAAATGAGGGGAAAAGGTTGAATTCAAAGGTTGTGTATTGTTTGAAAAGATCACAATGTGATAGAATATGAACATTCTGAGTTTCTAGAAGCACAATCCAGAAAAGTAGAAGCATGAATTTATTTCCTAACCAAATCCTCTTTCCATTTGATTTAACTAACATAATTGCCACTGAATATTTTCCCATGGGTCAATGTTATTCTGTTAGAAATGAACAATCATATGAACATTTTTTTAAATGCAGTATTCAAGTGGAATCCAAGAGAAGCCAAATCAAAATGTACAATAACATTTATCTCCCATTTCAAAGCTCCTTTGTTCTGATTTTCTTCCCCCAAACCCACTATATATTAATTTATTGTTATTAGTTTCTTCAGCAAAAGCTCATCTGTCACACAATGGATGTGATAATATGCTATTTAGTATTCTCTGCATAAGGTAATACAGGCCTTGAATGACAATGTTGGTCATTTCTTTGTATATAAAATCCTATGATAACATTCAGTATCATGAATATTTAACTGGGAAGATCTATTTGTGAATATGTGTGTGCCTATGTAATCATGTGTTTTCCAGAGTATGATATTCACAGTGAAATGATCCCTAACAAAAAGTGGGAGGCTAAACAACTAATGTAAATTCCAAACACCATAGGACATCCTGTATCCCTGTTCTGGGATATGATTAGCTACCAAGTTGTGGAATTCCATGAAACAAAGACAGTCAGTCCTTTGTGGTACTGGGAAGAGCAAGCAAGAAAAAATAGAAATGGAAAAGGAAAACCAGTGTCAGAATGAAACAATAGTGCAAATAAATATGAGCTGAAAATCATTAATGTCAATTACCCTCATTCAGCTCTTTTGTGACCAAATATAAAAATGGTTTTGGGATTGAGTCGCTGAAAAATTCAACAGATATAGAGAATTGGGACATATTAATGTTCTTCTGTAAGGCTTAATAGGGGGTGTGGGGAAATACATTTTTTATACTTCATACTTGTAGTAAGTCTGTTCAATAATACTTTCTAGTGAACTAGATTGGGAATGGCAACTTGACAACTAAAAAAATGTAGGGGCTGGGTTATTGTAGAAAGGAAGACAAAGGAAGAGTGAAATGCTGTGACTTAAATTAGTTCATATTAGTTAAATGGGAGCAAGTCTTTGCTAGTAATAAAAGATTAAAGGAATCTCTTAGTTTTTCATTGAACAGGGAGAAAAGAATATTGGTGTCTAATAGTCTCAGAAAATAATGCTAGTCTAAATAGTAAGGAATAGTAATGTGAAAATTTTGATGAAATAGAAAAGGAGTTAGGGAATTTGGGTTATAAAAGAATTTAGGTAAAAAAAATTCTTGTACTTCATAGATTATATTCAGTAAAAGTAAACATTGTCAGATTTTAGAAAGAAAGAATAGATTAAATTAAAGGCATCAGAAAATTTAGAAAATTGTTTGAAATATTAACATTTTGAGAGATTCCCATTTGCCATCATGATCTAAATTTTATCTTCCATATAACTTAATTCTTATGCAGATATAAAAAGAGAAGACATGTACCAAAAAAAAATCTACAGGAGAGATAAAAAGTAGCCAATTTCTATAGAGGGATTATGACCAGCCCTGTGATTCAGTGAGGGAAATGTTTCCTATCTTTAAAAAAATAGAGTTTTTGTAGTTTTTGTGGGTTCTATATGCATGTGTGAATCACCCATTAAAAAGGTTGGTGGTTTAAACGCTACTAAAACATATCCTGCAAGATAAGCTCAAGGGTCTAGAAATAATATACCATTAGGAAGATATTAACACAGAAGCCAGATCACACACAGGCATCATAACTAATGGAAATGTTATATATTGATCGTTTGGTCTTTCCTGATAGAGTTCAAGTCACCTGAAAAAAAAAGAAAAGAAAGAGAGAGAGAATGATGAGGTCTGGATTTACCAGGAAAGAAGTTAGACTAGACCAAAATCTTGAAGGATAAATAAAATTTGATGAAACAAAGGTAAAAATGGTAAACATTCTGCAAAAGGCAGGAATGTCTGTAATGTGGAAAATGGGAGACTAAAGGAGAAAATCAAATGATATACCAATTAATAAAAGAAAAAGAAAAGAACTAAGTTTTAAAAAACCAATCAAGGAGCTTGAATTTGTTTCCTGGAAAGATAATAGAATATAAAGAATATAGAAGTAGTAGTTACAATAAGTTTTTATGGTTTCCTCATGAAGAGGAAATACATTAGCTTCATTTGTTTTTTAAGGTTTACTAAACTGATAAATGAGGGGGTCTCTACATTTATAGCTTATCTGGATTTACCAAATCATTTCACATAGCACATCATACTATTTCTGAGGAAAACACTGAGATATCTAAACTAGCTCATAATAAAATTTCAGAAGGTAGTAGAAAGTCTAGATTTAGAGATTTAGTCTATTGATTCAATGTCACCTTAGAAGGAGTTTCTAATATGTTCCAGAGTTCTGCAAATAAATTTATTCTTTTGGGAAATTTTTAAATCAATGACTTGAAAAAATCTTAGAAGTTATACTTATCACAAGCAGCAAACCACTTTCAACAAGACATTTACAAAATCTCTCATTTTATCATTGTGGAGAAGATGGATAAATGAAAGTTAGATGATAATTCAGTAAGATGACAATGACTGAAGTCAATTAATAATTAATGTATTAATAGCAATCTAAAAGGAAGTTTCTAGTGGAGTACCTAGGCATTTGCCCTTGACCTCATTATCATGATTTTCATCAATAATTTGTATTATTTGAAAATGATGTCAAGGTGGGAGGTATAAGATTGTATAATAAAACTGTGGAGGAAGTTTTAAAACATAAGAAAAAAATCTATGTTTCAAAACATCGAGTGCACATGTATGAATGGTGGTTGAACAAAAATTAATGTGAGAATATCTGAATGTGTTAAAAGACTACAAACTCCCTATTAATTAGTAGAGTAACTCTCTAGTCAAAAAGAGTAATACACTCTTAGGTTACACTTAAAAGCATGTCCAGAATCCATAAGATGAGACTTTCTCTGTATTCTGCTTTAATCAAACCATAATTTGTGGTTCATGAAAGGCACTTTTTAGGAAGGGCAGTGTTAAGCCAAAGCATACCTGAAGAGGAAGAATTAAGATGGTGAAGGTCCTTGAGATCATACTATCTGCAGATTGGTTTAAAGAATTAGAAAATTCCGTTAGAAGAAAAGACCCAAGGGGGAACATTTTAATGTATGTGAAAGGCTATCATGTAAAGAGAATTTGCACTTGGGCTTATCCCCAAAGGACTGCATTAGAAGTGATGAATAGACATTGAAGAAACATGGCTTTTTTTTAAGTTTTTTTTTTATTTTTCCAAATACATGCAAAGATAGTTTTCATCATTCACCTTTATAAAATTTTGTGTTCCAGAATTTTTTCCCTAATTTCCCTCCATCCTCTCCCATAGACAGCAAGCAACCCAATATAGGTTACACATATGCAATTCTTCTAAACTTATTTCCATATTCATCCTTCTGCACAAGAAAAATAAGATCAAAAGGTGAAAGAAGAAAAAACAGGAGAAATACAGACAAATAACATTTGAAAAGTAAAAATACTATGCTTTGATTCAGAGTCTCCATAATTTTTTCTCTGGATGTGGTTAACTCTTTCTATCACAAATCTAATGAAATTGCCTTGAATCACCACATTGTTGAAAAGAGTCAAGTGCATCACAGTTGCCCATCACATAATCTTGTTGTTCCTGTGTAAAATTGTTCTCTTGGTTCAACTCATTTCTCTTAGCATCAGTTCATTCAAGTCTTTGCAGGCTTTTCTTAAATCAGCCTGCTCATCATTTCTTATAGCACAATAATATCCCATAACATTAATTTACCATAACTTATTCAGCCATTTTCCAACTGATGGACATCTACTCAATTTCTAGTTCCTTGCCACTACAAAAAGGCATGCTACAAACATTTTTGCACATGTGGGCCTTTCCCCTTGTTTATTATATATTTGGGAGGCCAGAAATAGTATATACACGGCTGGATCAAAGGTATGCACAGTTTGATAGCCCTTTGAACATCCAAATCGCTTTCCAGAATGGTTGGATCAATTGACAACTCCACTAACAATGAATTAGTATTCTAATTTTCCCATATTCCCTTCGATATTTATCATTACCTTTTCCTGTCATCTTAGCCAATCTAAGAGGTATAAAATGGTACCTCAAAGTGAGACATGGTTTTTGCCTCAATAGAAGAAAAATATTCCTAATAGTAAATATTATCTAAGATGACTACTTGTCATGGATGCTAAAGACAAGATTCATATTCTAGTTTGAGTTGGAAAAATATCCATTAAAATTGCTTCTAATTCTAAGAGTCTGTCATTCTGTTTCAGGGAGCTCAGAGGAAGCTTTTTCAATAATCTAGTTGTAACAACTTCTTCAACAAAGGCTGGAAATAGGGTGATGTCAATAAGAATGGAGAAGAAAAGATGCATATGAGAAATATTTTGATTAAAAATACTTTGATTAAAAACCCAATAAGATTTGGTGACATTTTTAATCAAGGGGATGACAATGACTCCAGTCAGTCAAGGAAATGAAGCATGAAAAAAATAATTTTTTTTCTTTTTTGTGAAGTGATCAGGGCTGAGTGATTTGACACTTAGTGTCAAGTGTTTGAGGTAAGATTTTAACTCAAGTCCTTTTGACTCCACCTACCTGCCCTGAAAAATTGTCTAAGCTTTAGAGATCAGATAACTAAGAGACAAGGATATTATTGTTGGAGGTTTAGAAGTTAGATAGGAAAATTATTTTTAAAAGGAAGTTAATCAAAGGGAAAGCTATTAAGTAAGTTGTTATTTTTTAGTCTGAAGAATATCTAAGAATTTCATACTCTTCTTCTGGAAGAGTAGAATCTTTAAGCATATTTGGGGTCTTGTATTTGTTTTTTTCATTTTGTGCACCTAAAGTCCTTTATATCTTTCCTGTTTTCTGTTTTTGAGACTGTATGGTACAGTGAAAAGAGTACAATCTCTGAAAGTAGAGGAATTAGGGAACAAAACATTTCTGATAATCTTTGTGTTAATTTGGGCAAGATATTAACAGTCCTAAGCTGTAAAATGTGATCATTTAGCCAGATGATCCTTGAGGTCCCTTACTTATAACTATGGATCTGCGATCCTTTGATCCTCTGGAATGTCCATTAGGCATTTGGGGAGACTGAAAAGAACAGATGATTAAAATGAGAATATGTAAACACTACCAAACACTAAGGTAAGAGTTGAAGCCAAAAAGATGTAAGATCATTTTTTTAGGAAAGAATATAAAATCAGAATTCCAGATGGTAGAGGATATAGGCTTGGGAAACAAGGAGAAGAAAGAAAAGTCAGAGAAAGAAACAGTTAAATTGCCTTAGCAGCATTACAGGAACCATAATAATGCACATAAAAGTCCCTTGAGAAGTTAAACAAAGACCAAGAATTTTAAAGTTATGTTTAAACAGCACACTTCCATATTTTTTATTGTGATAAATCAGAATATTCAAAAATGTAGACAAAAATGGTTTTCTCTTAGCAAGTTGCATTCAAGGCATCTCTAATAATTACCTATGTACCTAGTATCTAACATTATATTAATGCTAAAAAGTTTTTTTTTAAGTCTTCTAGTGAATTAGCTTTGGAAATACATACATACACACACATATATATGTATATATTTCCACCTGTGATGTTTGGAATAAGTAAATCTGATTGAGTAGAGATGGCATGTGGAATTTTTTGTTTTGTTCATATCTATCAATTCTTTAGATAAAACCATCATGTAAACATACAAATGAGTGAAAAAAATACCCATGATTCCCAATCCTGATTTTATTAAAACCTCAAAAATTTCAGTGAGGTAAAAGGATATAGAAAGATGTTCAAAATAATTTTAATTCACTTTATTCATGTATAAATTTTAAAATATAAACATTTTAAAACAAAATGGGGAATCATAAATTGTAATACTTAAGAAGAGAGGGATGCATTTTGGAAAAGATTTGAATCATTATCAAAGAGAAATAAATGCCCCCAGAACAATTAGCTATTAAATAAATTCCTTCATTAAAGTTGCTATAAAATTACTGAGTTTTCAGTATTTTTCTTACTGATTATCACAATTTTCCCATATTGCACTTAAGTTTTATTCTAATAATTTTTGTGGTTGGGCATCATGACTGGTATTGCCATACTTGTCTCCAGGAGAATACAGAGAACAGAAGACTAACTTCTTGGAACTTTTGAGTTCAAATTTGCAGTTTAAACATCAGTATTTTTAAAAAAGCATTTCACATTTACAATTAAAACAGTTAAAAATCTGGAAAAAAATTAGTATTTTAATCTCTCTCCACAATGTCAAACCAGTGTGATCTTTCTTATTTCACTGAATCAGTGTTTCATATGGACATTCTCATGATACCTTCCTAAGTATTTCTTCTTAAATACTACCTACTCTTACATGAAAATATCAAAGTAATTTAACATTTCTCTTTAACTACTCATCCCAACCTGTCCTCTGATTTTCCTTCATATTTACTGTTTAATTGTAACTTGACTTCCAGGAAGTATAAAAAGTCTTCTAATCATTTTCTCTGGATAAAAAGTCATTTTCCCACCTCCAAATTTCCTTTTCACCAATGAATATGACTCAAAGAGATTCCTAATCATTCTAAGATGGATCTGAATTGGGGAATGATTAGCACAGCTCTTAAATCTTGCCCTCACTGTTTGTCTTTAATGAAAGACAAGAGTGAAGGAATCATTGGATAAGAGAATTCTTTTTCATGTCAGTTTCTCAAATGTGTTGTTTTATATTATTTTCTTAAAACTTCTTAATTCCTGAAATAGTATTATTCCTTCGGATAAATTTCAGGACACTTCCCTTCGTTCAAATCAAGTTGTGTATCTTCCAAAATAGATTTCACTTTCTTTGGCTGTCTTTATCTAACTCACTCCTTTTCTTTCACCTCCCTGCCCTTAAGAAATGACATTGGAAAAGTGTGTCAGTGTGGCTCTATAAGAAATAGGACAGCGTGTCTTTGGAGAGCTTCCCATTGAGCCTGCTGAGGCAAAGCTAATAAAGGAACTGGAAACACGCAGAGTGGGAGGGAAGTCAGTGAGCCTGTCAATTTGCATCAGGCTTCACAACTGCTCCGGGTTTTAGAAGCAACTATGAGTGGACCTCAGAACATGGCCACCCCACGTTTATGGTGTCATCCTAGACTCAGTCTCAGAAAAAGTAGCCCCTTATTCCTGGTGCCCGCCTGGGAGCATGTCAGCTATGAAAGTCACGGTTGCGATCTGGAACTGAACCGATGAAGGAACAAGTTCTGGATGTGTCATGAGGAGCCGGGCTGCCTCTCCTGAGATCTGCCAGGGCTCCCAGGCTGCTGACATGCAGCACCCCATTTCAGCAGGTTTGGGCTCAGTTGGAAAACATTTCATTTTCCCCAGGTTAGACTACTCCCTTTTCTTTTACTGATGGCCAGGCTAGCTTGCACCTGACACCTGATTTGGGAGGAGTAGGGCAAGATTTCAGCTGTCGGCTTGACAGGACAGAAATACTATGGCAAAAATGGGGGAATATAAACTTTTTTTTAGTAGGGTCTGGAGACACCGACTTTCTCTTAATGAAAAACATGAATTAAACACCTTTCTGAGATTTTTAAAAAGGGATTCCAATGATTAAACATGTTCCTTCCTTCTCCCACTGCATTATATACAATAATTCTCTACCAAGCTGTCAAAATAAATAATGCATATGTATGTATATATAAACAAATAATGTATGTATACATATATGTGCATATACATATATGTGTGTGGATATATGTATGTATGCACATATATATGCATATGTTTTCATTTTTATAAATATACATACATATAAAAATAAAAACTTTATTTTACTATAAAAAAGCTAGCTAAACCATCTAGGTTTGATTCGTGGCCTATTTCAGCAATGTAGATATCTCAATTATTTCAGTTAACCGTGGCTCCTCTGTCATGTATTGAACTCAGTAGAATCAGCTCCACTTACAAAGCCCAGGAGAATCTCATCAATCTGACCCTCCCTTGCAAGACAAGGCTTCCTTGCAAAATAGAAGCTTCAGAAAACAGAAAGCATGATGGGAATATTTATAAATCAAGGGAGGGGGGTAAAATAAAGGGGAGGTAATCGCAAAGAGATGAGGGGAAAAAGAAAAGAAAGCAAATTACTGAAAGCTAGCAGAGACAAGTACAAATCAATTATCCTAAAAAGCAGATGTAAAATGAAGCTGCTTAAATATATAAGGCACTTCCACATTGTATTAAAATAATGCTGAAATTATAGACCTGTCATTCGCAGACCTGTCGGGGGTGCATTTCCTTCCACGATGTGATTCAATGCTTCTCTTGGAAGGATGAAGTAATTTTGACATGAGAGTCACTGGGCAGAACTAGACATAAAATCCTCTTGGGGGGCCCCATCTTGATCCTTCATGGGTCATATGGCCCTCTCTATCAAATAGGTTGACCCCAGGGACCAGTATTTGCCAAACATTACAAGCATTCCAGGGTGCCAGGGGGTTTAGCCCTATCAGGACAGATTGATCCACTGAGTCTAAGTTATATGAACTACACTGTGTCACCTCCATTCAGAAGAGCCTGAGTAAGGTTATTCCACAGGAACACAAGGGCTTTGACTTTCTTTCTGGAGTTCCAAGGGTAGAGAATGAAAATCATGTTGAGGGCAAAAAGGGAAAATGGCAAAGCTGGGTGATTTGCTTCTGACTTACCATGGGATAGGATTTTACTACAGATCTAGGATGAAATAACTTTTCTAAATTTCTTTACAAAGGTTTTTAGCAAGTATAATTCATAATCAAGAAGCAGTATTCCCCCTTACATATTTCACATCAATAAGAAAGAAAAATAGCAGGGCTTTTCCTCTTTTCCCAACCCCTTGGGACTTATTTCCAATAGGAAATACTTGGTATCTCTAGTAGTTAATGAGTCTAAAGAAAAGAATGTTTCTTTCAGTCACTGAGTAATGGTTACATATCTTTCTGGTGAAGACTCAGGATGTACCTTCGTTTGACGGATAGGGATGACATAATAATTCCACAGCCCAGGAAAGTCTCCATCTACCCTGAGAGGCTCAGCTTGCTTTTGTACTCTGCTAGGTGAGCTTCTTGATTGTCTGCTGCATTATTGTTCAATGAAGAACTGGTTTACAGATAAAGGTAGCACTGTCAGAAGTTCTGAATAGCTCAGAGCTAATTGCTGACCCTAACAGGCCCAATTAGCTGTTACAAGCTCAGCAAGGCAGCCCTTGGGACCAATCTTTTCTTACACACACACATATTGAAACTCACTTTGCCCTGGTACCTAGGCTACAAGCTTTGTAGTTACCTTTCAACAGATCAAAGGTTTATTAGAAAGAATGACTGCTTGCTATCCCAGCTCTTAACCAGTGCAGACTCATGCACACATATATCCTCATATCCACATATGACAGAAAGGAATCATATGGCAAGGTGGGAATAATCTAGAACCAAATACAGTATATTTATTGTACTCTAAAACAGATATTTTGATTATTACGATTTGATGAAGTAATCCTAACCATTTAGTTGGGACAAATTCACAAGTAATATCAACAATAGTTCTATCAACTTCATTGTAATGAGCCATAGTACTCTCAGAAAATACCCTCAAAGATTTTATACAGTGATCTTGCAGGTTCCTGGGTGTGTTCACATGCTTTAATATATATGCATTGTATATTTCTTTTTTAAAATTCATCCTCAGTTTTTCATTACACATCAACCACCACGTGAATGAAATTCAGAGTCTATGATGTAAGAATAAGACAACACTTATTGTGCGAGAGAGTTGTATTAGAATGAAAGAAATGCGAATTATTGCCATTTCTTTTTTCAATTTAAAGGGGAGAGGGAAGCCTTTCAAAACTATATGCACTTGATTAATGATCAAGTGAATGATAGAGTTTTTACATTAGCACAAAAATTTATACCCATCAAGCATTCTCATAGTTTAATAATATCAATTAATTAATGAACTGTGTGCATTTTTAAATTTTCTGTAGATAACTTTTTTTTCTAAATATATTGAATGCAAAAAAACTTTTCCACTTTTTGTATTGATTATGATTATGATGACGATGATGCAATAGGCCTCCAGAACACATCTACAAATGATATAACTGTTAAACCCACATGGAAACAAATGTACAGAAAGATGAAATATTTCTGGTAATGAATATTAGGGCAAAGGAAAAAATCCAATGTTTCTTCTTATTTATGCTTTAATTAGTGTCTTTCTGGGGTTTTTTTGTTTGTTTTATTTAGCTAGACCGGGTCAAAGAGTAGTATAAATTTAGTATTTAAAAATTATTCTTCAAACATCTTTTCTAAATCATTTATCCATGATTCTTATTAACAATTAAAATTTTAAAAATTAAAATTAATACCAAATTAGAAAACTTGGAAATATGAGAAGATATATAGCTAAAGGTTTAGTTTGACAGTTTCAAAAAAACTATCTAAAGAAGTTCTTGATTAAAAAATGGGAAAACATAGATGAATAAATCAAAACCTATCACCAATGAGATACTATAACTAAGATAATTGCTACAATGAAACTAGAATACCTAGAAACTATTTTAGCCTGTTATTGTTTGGTCTCTTTGGCAAGAAGAATGATTTAGAAAAATATGAGCTTTTCCCTGTAACAAAGGCCTCTAATTTTTCCATTAATTCTGCATGTCTAAGAACCAAAGAATATAGTTATCAAAGAAATAATGTTAAGGGTAACCAAAAGCAATGAAGAGGAACATAATAAATATGAGTATTATATAGCATATTCCCAATGGTTTTTGATAAACATTTTTAATTCATTTATTCTTTCACTGAAAAACCATGTGTATTGTAAGGATAATTACTACAAAAAGATGTTATCAGAAAGAGAGGTAGTTTGTTCACATAGCATAAATGTGGACTCTATTATTTTCCATACAATGTCAAAAGACCTAGAAAAATGACTAAGTTAAGTCATTAAGAAGACTTATCTGAAAGATTTGGGGAAGGACATGATCAGGATTCATAGATGATGAAGATGAATGAATGGACCATTAGAAATTACAGATGCATCAAATTATCAACGTAATTAATAAATATTTATTGAATTGAATTGATGCATTTAAATTTTAGTTTAAAGTTTAGTTTCAACTCAGAAGTCCTGAGTTTGTCTCTTGATTCTTGATTCTTCATCCCTTTGATGAGTCTCCTTTCATAGAAAATGAAATTGTTGGGATAGATAATATCTAAGATCTTCTAGCTCTAAAGTCCATGATCCAACAAATAAAGAATACTTTGTACTTTAAAGATACTTTAAGGTTTTAGGAAGAAAAAGCTTATTTTTTCTTATTTGTATACAATAATATAAAGTACAACTATGATTGTGGAGTGCCCAGAACACCTACATATAATACCTTTCAGGATATTTAGAACTTGACAACTATAATTTTTTTTAACCAATTTAAGAAGCATAATGAAATGAAATGTTGATTTGTAAAGCTCAAATTTCAATGTTACCCTTGCTAATTTCCTTATAAAAATATATATTTAGATCCCAGTTAGTGTGAATAATGAATTCTGTTAGGTGGTGTCACTATTTAAATTTACATTGTTTGAAGTAATTGGTACCAGCCCAATGAAATTGCGTAATGAAAATGTTTTTAAACTTTTTCTTATTTATTTATTCATTAGAACAAAAGGTAAGGAAAATTTAGTTCTGATTCAATCTAATTACAAAGTAATAAAGTACTTATAGAAAGTAAAATTTTAAAATTATAGATTATAACTACAGTTAACCTATATAATGATTATATGATAGATATGTCATCTAAAATACTTTAGCACAATAGATTTTTTTCTTTTTCTTCAAATCTTCAGTCACAGACTCAGAAAATTGTGTCCACATTTTTCTTTTTTTTAAATTTCACCTGCACATTTTTGTTACATCTATAAATTTATCCTTTTATTAGAGTTATCATAACTATATTTGTAACATTGAAATCTTTCAAATTTTTGTTCTAATATAATACCAGGATCCTTCTTTTTCTGTGCTGACCATGATTCCATCTGAATTATTTTACCTTTAATCTATTTTCTTAAGCACTGTTTAGAAAATGGTAGCACAATTGTTGGTAATATGGTACTCAGCAGCATGGTATACAAACAAAAGATGATGGTCAAATGCAGATAAATGAAGTGGGATTATTTTAAAACCATTGACTAACTCTCACATGTAATATTAGTTGAATTTTGGCTCACATTAAGTATGACTTGATATCATTTGATAATTCATGCTAAATCAAATTTCTCTCATTGATTTCAACCTAGCTGTAATAGATGATTGATCCATGGATTATGGCATTGAGTTCCTCAGTCTGATTTATTGCTTCTTCTATAAGACTTGTCACTTCTTCCCTTTCTGAAAGGCAACAACGGTGTACTGAAAAGTTTTTTGGAGTTAAGTCATCTGACTCCAATATTGTTTCTAGGCAAGTTATTAAATTCCTCCAAACCTTCGTTTCCTCAGCTAGAAAATGGAGATTCTAATATTTGTACTATTTTCCTTACAGGATATTATTTTAAAATTTGTAAATCTTAAATTGTTATATAAAATGAGTTGTTATTATTGCTATTCCTTTTACATATTAAATAAGATGGATAGGAGTATAGTAAGGTGTCTCTCATAGTCCTTCACATAAGCCAATATCTAAAACAAAACTGATATAAATATGCCTTCTATAAAGAGGTTATTTCCCCCAACTTCTCTCTTGTCTACAAGCATTTCTTTCTTCCTGAAATAAATCCCATTTCCATCACAGAAAAGTCAACATGACATTTTTTTGTTTTTTTTTGTTTTTTGAGTTTCCCATCATCAAAGATCTTTTTTGTTATTAAAGCTTTTTATTTGTATATCATATGTATGGGTAGTTCCCCAGCACTGATCTTTACAAAGCTTTCCATTACAAATTTTACCCCCAGTCCCCTCGCCTCCCCTAGATGGCAGGAAGTACACTACATGTTAATAATGTTGAAATTCTTGAGAAGTTATGCAAGAAAAATCCTATCTACAAGAAAAAAAAAGAATCAGAGAAAGGCAACACAATGCAAGCAAATGTCAATAGAGATCATGAAAATGTTA
>JAJPUD010008306.1:57919-88612 GCA_023553655.1 Myrmecobius fasciatus
CCTTTATCAGAACCATTAAATGTAAAGATGATTTCCCAGTTTGATGCTTCCCTCCTAATCTTGTCTGCATTTGTTTTGTTTGTACAGAAACTTTTTAACTTAATATAGTCAAAATTACCCATCTGGTGTTCAATTAGGAGTTCCAGGTCTTCTTTGGACATACATTTGTTCCATCTCCACAGGTCTGAGAGATAAACTATATTACGTTCCTCTAACTTGCTTACAAAGTCCCTCTTTATATCTAGATCATGAACCAATTTAGATCTTATCCTGGTATGTGGTGTTAGGTATGGGTCAAGCCCAAATTTCTTCCACAATAGTTTCCAATTTTCCCAGGAGTTTTTGCCAAATAGAGAGTATTTATCCCAAAAGCTGGGGTCTTTGGGTTTATCGAACACTAGATTGTTAAGGTCAATGCCTAGGTTGTCCTGATAACCTATCCTGTGCCACTGATTGACTGCTCTATTTCTTAGCCAGTACTAAACGGTTTTGATGACCACTGCTTTATAATATAGTTTTAGATCTGGTACAGCAAGGCCACCTTCATCTGCCTTTTTTTTCATTAATCCCCTTGAGATCCTTGATCTTTTATTCTTCCAAATGAACTTTGCTACTATTTTTTCTAGATCTGTAAAATAATTTCTTGGGAGTTTGATTGGTATGGCACTAAATAAGTAGATTAGTTTGGGTAGTATTGTCATTTTTATTATGTTCACTCTGCCTACCCATGAGCACTTAATATTTTTCCAATTGATTAGGTCTGATTTTATTTGTGTGGAAAGTGTTTTGTAATTCAGTTCGTATAGTCTCTGACTTTTCCTTGGCAGATAGATTCCCAAATATTTTATCCTGTCATCTGCTATTTGGAATGGAATTTCTTTTTGTATCTCCTGCTGCTGAACTTTGTTGGTAATATATAAGAATGCTGATGATTTATGTGGATTAATTTTGAATCCTGCCACTTTGCTAAAGTTGTGAATTGTTTCTAGTAGTTTTTTAGTTGAATTTCTAGGGTTCTCTAAGTATACCATCATGTCATCTGCAAAGAGTGATAATTTGGTTTCTTCATTACCTGCTCTGATTCCTTTTATCTCTTTTTCTTCTCTTATTGCTAAAGCTAACATTTCTAAGACAATATTCAATAATAATGGTGACAGTGGGCAGCCTTGTTTCACTCCTGATCTTATGGGGAATGGTTTTAGTTTGTCTCCATTACATATGATGCTTGCTGATGGTTTTAAATAGATGCTACTGATCATTTTAAGGAAAAGCCCATTTATTCCTATACTCTCTAGTGTTTTTAATAGGAAAGGGTGTTGGATTTTATCAAAGGCTTTTTCTGCATCTATTGAGATAATCATATGGTTTTTGTTAATTTGGTTATTAATATAATTAATTATGCTGATAGTTTTCCTAATATTGAACCAGCCCTGCATCCCTGGTATAAATCCTACTTGGTCATAGTGTACTATCCTGGGGATGACTTTTTGTAATCTCATTTGTAATATCTTATTTAAAATTTTTGCATCAATATTCATTAGGGAAATTGGTCTATAGTTTTCTTTCTCTGTTTTCACACTACCCGGTTTAGCTATCAGCACCATATCGGTCTCATAGAAGGATTCTGGCAGTATACCTTCTGTCCCTATTTTCTCAAATAGTTTTTGTAGTATTGGAATTAATTGTTCTTTGAATGTTTGGTAGAATTCACATGTAAATCCATCTGGCCCTGGAGATTTTTTCTTAGGGAGTTGGTTAATAGCTTGTTCTATTTCTTTTTCTGATATGGGGCTATTTAAATAATTTATATCCTCTTCTGTTAACCTGGGCAATCTATATTTTTGTAGATATTCCTCCATTTCATTTAGATTATCAAACTTACTGGCATAAAGTTGGGCAAAGTAACACCTAATTATTGCTCTAATTTCCTCTTCATTAGAGGAAAGTTCTCCCTTATCATTCTTGAGACTAACAATTTGATTTTCCTCTTTCCTTTTTCTTATCAAATTAACTAAAGGCTTATCTATTTTGTTAAATTTTTCGTAGAACCAACTCTTAGTTTTATTTATTAATGCAATAGTTTTCTTATTTTCAATTTTATTAATTTCTTTTACTTTTAGAATTTCCAATTTGGTATTTAATTGAGGGGTTTTAATTTGTTCTTTTTCTAGTTTTTTTTAATAATAAGCCCAATTCGTTGATCTTTTCTTTCTCTATTTTATACAAGTAAGCATCTAGAGATATAAAATTGCCCCTTATAACCACTGTGGCCGTATCCCACAAATTTTGGTATGTTGTCTCCTTATTGTCATTCTCCTGGATGAAATTATTGATTGTGTCTATGATTTGCTCTTTCACCCATTCATTCGTCAGAATTAGATTATTTCATTTCCAATTAACTTTTGGGTTATTTTCTCCTGGCCTTATATTGCATGTGATTTTTATTGCATCATGATCTGAAAAGGATGCATTTACTATTTCTGCCTTTCTGCATTTGATTTTGAGGTTTTTATGCCCTAACACATGGTCAATTTTTGTATAGGTTCCATGGACTGCTGAGAAAAAAGTAAACTCCCTACTGTCTCCATTCAACTTTCTCCATAGATCTATCATACCTAACTTTTCTAACAATTGGTTTATCTCCCTAGTTTCTTTCTTGTTTATTTTGTAGTTTGATTTATCTAATTCTGAGAGAGCAAGGTTGAGATCCCCACTAGTATCGTTTGGCTGTCTATTTCTTCTTGCATCTCTCTTAATTTCTCCCCTAGGAATTTGTGTGCTATTGCACTTGGTGCATATATATTTAGTATAGATATTGCTACATTATCTATGGTACCCTTTAATAAAATAGAGTTTCCTTCCTTATCTCTTTTGATTAGATCTATCTTGGCTTTTACTTGATCTGAGATAAGGATTGCTACCCCTGCTTTTTTTTTCACCTGAAGCATAATATTTTCTGCTCCAGCCGTTTACCTTCATCCTATATGTGTCACTGTGTTATAGATGTGTTTCTTGTAGACAACATATTGTGGGATTCTGGTTTTTAATCCAGTCTGATATCTGCTTCTGCTTTATGGGAGAGTTCATCCCATTCACATTCACAGATAGAATAACTAATTCTTTATTTCCTGCCATCTTATTTACCCAAGTTATGTTTTCCCCTTTCCTTTCCCCTTTCTCCCTTCCCCCCTCCTCAGTATTTTGCTTTTGATGACCCCTCCCCCAAACAATACTCCACCCTTTAGATCCCCTCCCCCTGTTTTTACTCCTTTCCCCTGATTCTTCTATTTTCCCTTCTATTAGTTGGTCCCTTACTTTTCCTCCTTTCCCTGGCACTTCCCTCTAGCAACAGACAAGTTTCTATGTGAAATCAAATGTCTGATATACACTTTTAGAGCCCAACCTGATGAGAGTAAGATTTACACAATGCTCATCTCCCTCCCCTCTTTCTCTCAATTATATAGGTTTTCTTTGCCTCTTCAAGTGATTTTACCTTGTTTTACCTCCTTTTTTTTAGATCTTATTTTACCACTTTTTCCCTCTTTTCCCCAGTATGACAACCTTTTCCCCTCTAGTTCTGTTTTTCATATTATCAAAGTAATGTCTAGTTAATTATACCCCCTATCTTTAAGTATCCCCCTAGTGAAAATAAAGTTCTCAAGAGTCCTTTCCTTTTTACCTTTTTATGCATCTCTTGAGTTCTGTGTTTGGGTGTCGAATTTTTTGTTCAGATCTGGTCTTTTCATTAGAAATAGGTGAAATTCACCTATATCATTGAATGACCATCTTCTTCCCTGGAGGATAATGCTCATTCTAGCTGGATAGGTTATTCTTGGTTGTAATACAAGTTCCTTTGCCCTTCAGAATATCTGGTTCCAGGCCCTTCAATCCTTCAGTGTGGAGGCTGACAGATCCTGGGTGATTCTAATTATTGATCCTTGGCATTTGAATTGTTTTTTTTCTAGCTGCTAGCAGAATCTGTTCCTTGGTGCTATAGTCCTGAAATTTAGCCATGATATTCCTTGGGGTCTTAATTTTGGGGTCTCTTTCAGGAGGTGATCGGTGAATTCTTTCAAAGGTGATTTTGCCCTTTGATTCTACAATCTCAGGGCAGTTTTCTTTCAGGATTTCCTGGAAGATAGTGTTTAGATTCTTTTTCTCATCATGGCTTTCAAGAAGTCCAATAATCCTTAGATTGTCTCTCCTCGATCTATTTTCCAAGTCAGTTGTTTTTCCTAGGAGATATTTCATATTTTCTTCTAATTTTTCTTCTTTTTTTGTTTTTGTTTGATTGATTCTTGAAGTCTTATTGAGTCATTCACTTGCATTTGTTCAATTCTTATTTTTAAAGTGTTGTTTTCTTCAGTTACCTTTTTAAGCTCCTTTTGTAACTGGCCAATTTGTTCATTGCACTCTTTTTCCACTTCACTAATTTTATTTTTCAATAAATTGGTGTCTTTTTCATATCTCTTTTGCAGGGCATCGTATCCTTCTTGCAAGATATTGTATCCTTCTTGCACTGATTTCAGTTTATTTTCCCATTTATCCTCCAGCTCTCTTTTGAGGTTCTTTATGTAATCTTCCAGAAAGGCATTTTGAAAAAGTGACCAGTGATGGTCTTTAATACCTTCTTCTGGTATTTTGTCTATAGGAATTTCAGGATCTGGGGTCAACGCTTCTTTGCCTTGATAAAAGCTGTCTATGGTGAGAGCTCTCTTTTGCTTCTTCATTTTTTTTAGACAGTGTGGATATTTCTTTAAGGTAGGGAAAAAAAATGGTGGCTGAAAAGCTTTGCCCTGGGGCACTTTGGCGAGTTAACTTAAGGTGCTGGGCCAGTGGGTGCTAGGACTAAGTCCGAATTACTTCTTAAACAAGTCAAGTCTGCCAGAACACCTGTCCCCAATCAGGGCAGAGTGTCCCGAGTGCCTCAGATAAACTCCAGGTGTTTGGAATTTGGAATTTGGAGTTTGGAATTTCTGCCACCCTGAGCTGAGTCCCACCCTCACTTCTGGCCTACACAGGAGTCCTCTATTTATCTCTCTGTCCGAGTCAGACTAACCTGATATCAAGTTCTCCAGAGAACCGTGCCCAAATATTTCTGAGTTCATTGACTTGAAGATCAGTTCAGAGGCTTATTTTATTGTTGATTTGAGAGAAGATTGGAGGAGAGGCAGAGAGTCACCTTTTCACTCCGCCATCTTGGCTCCGTCCCCCAGATCGCCAACATGAAATTTAAAAAAAAACTAAAGTAAATATATATGAATGAATTAGATAGCTATATATCCAAGTAGGCAGTACAGGAGTAAGAAAAAGTACTTTAATTTGATTATGCCTCAACACTATTCTCTGAGTATCATTATCAGAGTTTCACCTAAATGCTTTTTTTTAAATTTAGTTCTTATGTTTTCTGGGATAATATGTTTAAAAAACAGCTATCTTCAACTATCTCCACACTATGGTATTTGAATTCAATTTTTAATGTCATTAATTTGACCTTTTTTGCAAGTCCCCAAAATGAACTCCAACCTTGATTTTTGATTTTGATGAGCCATAATAAACCAGCTATGGCTTTATTTTCACCCTTATCTAGACTTCCAAAGCACTTTCATGATATGTCCACCTTATAGAGCAACTTTTATGCCCCTCTTTTCCTTTTCCAGATAACATTTTTTCTGTCTTTCACTAGAATGTCATCTCCTTGAAGATAAAGACTGTCCTTGTATTTCTATGCCCACCACTTAGTACAATTTTTGGGAAGTACTAAATACAGAACAAAATTTTTTATCTATTTATTTGTCCCTCTGTCTGTCTGTCTACAAAGCTATCAGGCCCTTTTGTCAAGATTCTTATAATTGAACTTCTGGTTTAGAAAGAAACTGCAAGTGATTTCCAAAAAGTTGCCCACTTCCCTAGAGTCAAGGGATCTTCTACAAGAGAATCCATCATTCTCACTGCAGGTCGTTGAGCTCCCCTATTCTAAAACTTTCACACAATCAATCAATAACAATCTTCTCTGATCTTTCTGTCCTATTGCCAGTCTTTCCCTCAACCCAAGAGATTAATGTGACTTTTTCTGAAGGAAGAACACACCAAGGGAAAAAGGCCAGTATCAAATATGAATAAAATTACTGTCATATCAATGAGTTAGATAAATGATTTCATGAGAAAGAAGCCATTTTTTGAAAGAAGCCATTTGGTGGAGGATTCATTTGAGTTAGCCAATCCTGCTGTTCAGCCTTGGGCTTGCCAGGTAAAAGCTACCACAAAATACTGTTTATTACCATTTCTGAAAGAATGACATGAGATAAAGTTGCCAGTTGAATACTTAAAGCTTAATAGCAGCCATTTAAGAGCACTATAATGAAAAGAAAATATAAATCCTCCACCTTCTTTGATTTTCTCTGCCACACTTCAGGGTAAAAAAAATCAACTATTACTAGTTAGTGGTAGGCTCAAATTGAATCTCAGGAAAACAATAATGGACAATTGCATCTGCAGTTAAAATTCAAATTGGATCTAGTGCAACAATTGGAAGCACAATGAAATGAGACATTTTAATTAATTATAATTTTGAAAAGCATAGCATAACTATGGCAATGGTAATTATTCAAGAATATTTTAGAGATATACCAGTGCAAACTATGAAAACAGATTTAGGCACATCTTTCTTGCTATATATAAAATGTTAAATAGTTTGCAGTATGTAAACACTATCAGCCACAGTATATTTAGTATAATTAAACTGCAGAAGCTAACACTTAGCAAAATATTCTAATTTATACTGCATGATGAAAAGATGAAGACAAAATACAGAAGAACATCAAATCTTTTGCATTCTCTTTGAAACAGGTGTCAGTATTCATCAAACCATATGTCTCTGACTTGTATTTGGAAATACCGTTTTCAAATCTCTGAGAAAGGAGTAAGGAGCTCAAGGGAAAGGCAAAAAAAGGAAAAAGGAGATGGTCTTAACTAACTGCTTACATGCTCTAATAGATCTAAAATATTAACAATAAGTGTATTGTCCCCAATGATATCTATCCTAACTTATCCATGTTGACCTATCCTTTGTAACTTAAGTCCATTTCTTCCTATAAGTTTTTCAGAGTCCACCCATTATAACCTTCCTTGCTCTTTCTTGATATTACTAGGTTGCCAAAGGGGTACATTAACTGTTTTTAAGTTTCCCCCATACTTCCCACATGACAAATCATGACCAATTTTCAAATCAATTTACTTCAATAAATATGTAATAGATACTTATGATTTGATCTATGAAAATAAAATACATATGTTTTGCTTGTCTTTTTAAAATATGGACCTAATTGATCACACTTAAAAAATAAAAAATCATAAAAAATTTTCCTTGAGCAAAAGGTAAAAAAAAAACTAAGTTTCAGCTGTTTTCATTAAGTCTCAATTTCATATTGCATCATAGTAGGGGGATTATTACATGGATTCATGTAAACATATATGTCTATATGCTTGTATGTATATGTGTGTATAAGTTTACATACACATATAAGTACATCATGAACTTATGAAAACCAAAATGCAGCTCTTATGAGGTGCAAAAGGTCTTAAGGACTAGCAAACAAAGAAATACCCAAATTTGATTTATTATTTGCAATTCTACTTAATCTATGGCCTCATATCCATGTTGGTCTGACAGCAAAGCCAAAAAAAGAGTCTATCAAAATTAAATCAGTGTGACAGTATCAGTGGGATGGAAAATACCCAAAGAGAAAATTAATAGAGTTTATCATGGAATCGTTTCTTCCTTATTCCTACTGACTTCCTGTTCTGTGATGATTCAAGGTATTCCTGCTGTCAGTTTTTTTCAAGGAATCAGCCCTCACTCTAGACACAATTTCTTAATGTTACAGGATGCTTTTATGGAACGTGCCATCTGGTGTGTGTTCAAGTGGATGGCCCAAGAATTCAGTCACCATCTATGATTTATTGAGTGTTTGAAATTTCTGCAGGATTTTTAGGCAAGGCATAAGGTATATGGATTCTGTTTTATCCATTATGTTACCTCCAGAACCTGTTTGTTAAATTCATTTGCTATGTAATCATGACCACACCAAATTTGGAATTAATTTCAAGTAAGCTCTTTTTAGACAGTTGGAATAATTTTGTAGTCTGCATTATCAAATTTTTTCCCCTGTAAGGGGAGCATTTTATGTGTCTCTTGAGTGTCCTATAAACTCTCCCTCTTAATGGTGTGTTCGTGGTGATATTGATGTGTGGTAGTACTGACACTATATGTGCTATTATAATGTTTTAGGGTTGTAAACCATTTTTAAGCAGTGTTCTTTGCGAGCCTAAGTCTAGATAAGATAATATAGCACTACTAATTCTATTGATCTAATTAATCTAATTAAATTGCAACTAGATATAATGTTGCACATGCCATTTGTCTATATTAACATTATGTAAACCTATTCTGCTTGTCCATGCATTTTATATGAGGTATTTTCTTTAACATCTCAAGGACTTTAGAAATTACAAGATAATAAAATTTACTTCACTAGATTAAACAAAACATTATATTGGGGGAGAAGAGAAGGTATACAATAAAAATCAAATTTTGATTATTACAAATAGTTTTAACATTTTGAAAACCCAAAGATATGGGTGTCTGTGTGAGGGCGTATTTATACATATATATATGTGTGTGTGTGTGTGTGTGTGTGTGTGTGTGTGTGTGTATGTATGTATGTATGTATATACATACACAAGAGCTTGCATGGAGAAAGACAGACACAGACAAAGATAGATACTAAGACAGGGAGGGAGGGAGGTAGTGGGGGGGAGAAAGAGAAAGAGACAAAGACAGACAGAAAGAGAGAGAAGGGGAGGGAGGGAAAGAGGGAGGGAAAAGAAGGGAAAGGGAGAGGAAGAAGGAGGGAGAGAGAAAAAAGGAGAAGAAACTGGAAAAAAGAAGCAGAAGGAAGAGGAGGAGAAGGGAAGGGAAAAGGGGGAAGAGGAGAGAAAGAGGAAAAGACAGAGAGGAAAACAAGGACAATGAATAGGATAGAAAATTATTCTCAGAGTCATTAAGGATGGGTTTGAGTGGCACTATTGGAATATATGGATTATGTGCAATTCCAGCATCTTCCTTAACTTCTTTTTTTAATTAATTAATTATTTTTGGAGTTATAAATATAAACTTTTTTTACATATTTCCTTATGAATTACATTGGGAGAAAAAAATCAGAACAAAAGGAAAAAACCATGAAAGAAAAATAAAACAGAAGGAAAAGGAAAAAAAAATGAACATAACGTGTTAATTGACATTCTGTCTCCATAGTTCTCTCTCTGCAGATGGATGACATTTTCCATCAAAGGTTTATTGGTACTGCTTTGGATCACTTAACTGCTAAGAAGAACCAAGTCTGTCATAGTTAATCATCCCACAATCTTGCTGGTACTGTGTACAATGTGTGCCTAGTTCTGCTGGTTTTGCTCAGCATCAGTTCATGTAAATCTTTCCAGGCCTTTCTAAAATCAGCTTGTTCATCATTTTTTATAGAATTAAAAAATATTCCATTACCTTCATATACAACAACTAATTCAGTCATTCCCCAGTTGATGGAAATCTATTTATTTTTCATTTCTTTACCATCACAAAAAGAGTTGCTACAAAATTTTTGCACATGTGGGGCCTTTTCCCTCCTTTGGTTCACTGGGATACAGACCCAATAATGGCAGTAGTAGTTCAAAGGCATGGACAATTTGATAGCCCTTTGGGCATAGTTCCAAATTGCTCTCCAGAATTCCTCGATCAGTTCACAACTCCACCATCAGTACATTTGTGTCCCAGTCTTCCCACATCTCCTTCAACATTTATCATTATCTTGTCCTGACATCTTAGACAATTTTTCTAAGAGGTATGAAGTCATACCTCAGAGTTGTTTTAATTTGCATTTCTCTAATCAATAATGATTTAAAGCATAGTTTCATATGATTATAGATGGCTTTAATTTCTCAAATGAAAATTGTCTGTTCATATCCTTTGACCATTTATCAATTGGGAAATGACTTGTATTCTTTTAAATTTGGCACAGTTCTTTACATATTTTAGAAATGAGACTTTCATGAGAAACACTGGTCTTAAATTTTTTTTCCTCACCTTTGTGCTTTTCTTCTAATCTTGATTGTGTTGGTATTGTTTGGGAAAAAAACTTTTTCATTTAATGTAATCCAAGTTGTCTATTTTGCCTTTCACAATGTTCTCTAGTTCTTCTCCAGTATCATATGATTTTGATGACTATTGCTTTATAATAGAATTTAGTTCTGATAATGCTAAGCCATCAAACTTTGTGGGGGTGTCATTAATTCCCTTAATATTCTTGAGCTTTTGTTCTTCCAGATGAATTTTGTTATTATTTTTTCTAGCTCTTTAAATTTTTTTTATTTTTTTATTTTATTAATACTTTTTATTTGCAAAAATATGTATGGGTAATTCTTCAACATTAACCCTTACAAAGCTTTCTGTTACAAATTTTTCCCCCTACTCCCCACCCCTCCCCTAGATGGCAGGATATCCTCTACATGTTAATTATGTTAAAATACTTAAGAAATCGAATATATGTATACTTATTTCCACACATCATTTTTGTGCAGGAGAAATCATATCTACAAGAAAGAATAATCAGATAAAGGAAATACAATACAAGCAAACATCAGTAGAGAGCATGAAAATGATATGTTGTGGTCCACATTTCACATCCCTCTCTCTGGGTGTATATGGCTTTTTTCACTGAAAAATTGGAACTGGTTTGAAGCATTTCATTGTTAAAGAGAGCCGTGTCCATCAGAATTGATCATTATATAGTATTGTTGTTGCCGTGAAAAATGATCTCCTGGTTCTGCTCACTTCACTAAGCATCAGTTCATGCAAGTCTCTCCAGGCCTCTCTGAAATCGCCTTGCTGGTTGTTTCTCACAGAACAATAATATTCCATAACATTCATATACCATAATTTATTCAGCCACTCTCCAATTGAGGGGCATCCATTCAGTTTCCAGTTTCTAGCCACTATAAAAAGGGCTGCCACAAACATTCTTGTACATTTGGGGCCCTTTCCTTCCTTTAAGATCTCTTTGGGATATAAGCCCAATAGAAACACTGCTGGGTCAAAGGGTATGCACAGTTTGATAACTCTTTGAGCATAGTTCCAAATTGCTCTCCAGAATGGTTGGATCCGTTCACAGTTCCACCAACAATGCTAATTTTTTTTTGGACAGTTCAATTAGTATGGTAATGAACAAGAGGACCAATTTAGATAGAATTGCCATTTCTATTATGTTAGCTCAGCCTATTCATGAAAAAAAATGATATTTTGTTAATTGTTTAAATTTGACTTTATTTAGGGGCAACTAGGTGATGCAATGGATAGAGCACCAGCCCTGAAGTCACAAGGACCTCAGTTCAAATGTGGCCTCAGACATTTACCATTTCCAAGCTGTGTGACTCTGGGCTGGGCAAGTCACTTAGCCCCAATTGCCTCAGCAAAAAAAAGACTTTATTTGTGTGAAAAGCATTTTGTAATTGTGTTCATGTAATGAAAAGGTGCTCCAAATCACTATTGATCAGAGAAATGCAAATCAAGACAACCCTGAGATACCACTTCACACCTATCAGATTGGCTAAAATGACAGGAAAAGTTAATGATGAATGTTGGAGGGGATGTGGGAGGGCTGGGACACTGTTGCATTGTTGGTGGAGCTGTGAACGGATACAGCCATTCTGGAGAACAATTTGGAGCTATGCTCAAAAAGTTATCAAACAGTGCATACCCTTTGACCCAGCAGTGTTTCTACTGGGCCTATATCCCAAAGAGATTTTAAAGGAGGGAAAGGGCCCCACATGTGCAAAAATGTTTGTGGCAGCCCTTTTTGTAGTGGCTAGAAACTGGAAATTGAATAGATGCCCATCAATTGGAGAATGGCTGAATAAATTATGGTATATGAATACTATGGAATATTATTGTTTTGTAAGAAATGACCAGCAAGATGATTTCAGAGAGGCCTGGAGAGACTTACATGAACTGATGCTGAGTGAAATGAGCAGAACCAGGAGATCATTATACACGGCAGCAACAGTACTATATGACGATCAATTCTGATGGACATGGCTCTCTTCAACAATGAAATGTTTCAAACCACCTCCAATTGTTCACTGAAGAAAGCCATATACACCCAGAGAGAGGGATGGGAAATGTGGACCACAACATAACATTCTCATACTCCTTGATTGATGTTTGCTTACATTGTGTTTCCTTTATCTGATATATCGTTTGTGTAGACAAGATTTTTCTTGCACAACAATGACAAGTTTGGAAATATGTATACATATATTCGATTTGCCAATATTTTAACATAATTAACATGTAGTGGATATCCTGCCATCCAGGGGAGGGGTGGGGAGTTGGGGGAAAAATTTGTAACGGAAAGCTATGTAAGGGTTATTGTTGAAGAATTACCCACACATATGTTATGCAAATAAAATTTAAAAAATAAAATTAAAAAAAAATTTAATAACTAAGTAAAAAAAAATTGTGTTCATGTAGTTCCTAAGTTTGTTTCTGTAGGTGAACATCTCTTTTTAACTCTGGCTGCTGGGCTTTGTTAGTAACATATAGGAACGCTGATGATTTGTGGATTTATTTTATATCCTACAACTTTGCTAAAGTAGTTAACTGTTTCAAGTTGGTTTTTGGATGATTCTCTAGGATTCTCTAGCTATGCCATCCTATCATCGGCAAAGATTAATAGTTTTCTCTCCTTGTAGCATATTCTAATTCCTTTAATTTCTTTTTTTTTTCTTTTCTTATTGCTAATACCAACATTTCTAGTACAATATTAAGTAATACTGGTGATTTTAAACATCCCTATTTCACCCCTGATCTTACTGGAACACTTCTCTCTCCATTACAAATAATACTTACTGATGGTTTTCGATAGATGCTGCTTATCATTTTAAGGAAAACTCCCTTTACTTCTATGATCTCTAGTGTTTTTAACAAGAATGAGTGGTGTATTTTGTCAAAAAATTTTTCCTGCATCTTTTAAGATTCTGATATAATTTCTGGTATAGTCAGTTATGCCAATACTTTTCCTTATATAGAACAAGCCCTATATTTCTGGTATAAATCCCATTTGGTCATGGTGTATTATTCCACTGATAGGTTGGTGCAATCTCTTTGATAATATTTCATTTAAAATGTTTGCATCAATATTCATGAGGTAGATTGGTCTGTAATTTTCTTTCTCTATTTTGGCTTTTACTGGTTTAGTTATCAGTACCGTATTTGTGACATAAAAGGAATTTGGCAGAACTCCTTCTTTATCTAGTTTTCCAAATAGTTTACATAGTATTGGAATTAATTTTTTTTAAATTTTGGTAGAATTCACTTGTAAATCCATCTAGCCCTGGAGATTTTTCTTAAGGAGTTCATTGACTGCTTGTTCAATTTATTTTCCTAAAATAGGATTATTTAAGTAATTTATTTCCTCTTCTATTAATCTGGGCAGTTTATATTTTTGTAAATTTTCATTCATTTCAGTTAGATTGCCAGATTTTTTGGCATAATACTGGGCAAAATAGCTCCTAATTATTGTTTTAATTTCTTTTTTTATTGGTGGTGTTCAATCTTTTCATTTTTGATGCAGGTCATTTGGGGTTTTTTCTTTATGTTTTTAATAAAAATTTTAAAAAATTATCTAATTTGTTAGGTTTTTTTAATTGAACTAACTCTTAGTTTTATTAATTAGTTCAATGGTTTTCTCAGTTTCAACTTTATTAATCTCTCCTTTGATTTTCAGAATTTATAATTTGGTATTTAATCGAGGATTTTTAATTTTGTTCTTTTTCTAACTTTTTTGGTTGCATGCCCAATTAATGAGTCTTTTCTTTCCCTATTTTATTCATATAAGCATCTAAAGTATAAAATTTCCCCTAAGAACTGCTTTGGCTTCATCTCATAGGTTTTTATATGCTGTCTCATTATTGTCATCCTCTTGTATGAAAGTATTGGTTATTTCTATGATTTATTGTTTGACCTGCTCATTCTTTAGAATTAGATTATTTAATTTCCAATTGCTTTTTAGTCTATCTTTCTCTGGTCCTTTATTTAATGTAGTTTTTAATCGCTTAGTGATGTGAAAAGGAAGCATTTACTATTTCTGCCTTTCTGCATTCAATTGTAAGGTTTTTATGCTCCAATATATGGTCAATGTTTTATGGAAGTCCCACATACTGCTGAGAAAAAAAAAAATATATATATATATATTCCTTTCTATTCCTATTCAGTTTTCTCCAGAGGCCTATCATATCTAAGTTTTCTAACTTTCTATTAACTTCTCTAGTTTCCTGCTTATTTTGTGGTTAAGTTTATTTAATTCTGAGAGGGGGAGGTTGAGATTTCCCACTAATATAGTTTTGCTGTCTATTTCTTCTTGCAACTGGCTTAACTTCTCTAAGGATTTGTATGCTGGACCATTTGGGGCATATACATTTAGCATTACTAATACTTTATGTATTATACCATTATACCATGTCTATGGTACCCTTTAACAAGATATAATTTCCTTCCTTATCATTTTTAATTAGATCCATTTTTACTTTTGCTTTATCTTAGATCAGAATTGTCATCCCTACTTTTTTTTGCTTTAGCTGAAGACAATAAATTCTGCTCCAGTCTTTTACCCTTATTCTGTATGTATCTGTTTCAAATATGTTTTTGTAAACAATATATTGTAGAATTCTGCTTTTTAATCCACTCTGTTATTTGCTTCTGTTTTATGGGAGAGTTCATGCCATTCACATTCACAGTTATGATTTCCAGCTCTATATTTCCCTCCATCTTATTTTCTCCCCTGTATATACTTTTGTTCTCTCTTTTCACCCTGTCCTTCCTTACTTAATGTTTTGTTTCTAACCACCCTACCATCAACCTGCTCTCCCTTCTATCATCACTCCTCTTTCCTCTCACTCCTTTTTTCTAGTGTTTCTGCCCTCCCTTCTATTCACCCTCTCTCTTTTCTTTTCCCTTTCTCCTCCTACTTCCTTATAAGGTAAAATAAATTCCTATACCCAACTGAGCACAGTGGCCTCTTGTGTCTCATTTCCTGCTCATAGCAGGGAGTAGCCTTACCTGTTCTTTCCAGGAAGCATCCTGGTTTCCCTAACTGGTGATTTGCCTTCTATGCTGAAGGCTGCCACACTGATTGTTCTGCTACTGAGCCAGGTCTGAGTCTCAGTTGATATGCTGTGATTAAGACCCTCTCACTGGCTTTTCCAGATACCATATGAACTGGGCCAAATACCCCTTTCAGCCCAGTGAGACTGCCCTTTCTTAAATCCTTCCAATCTAACTTGATCTGGAGAGTGTTTTCATTCTGTCAAACTCTATTCAGAGGCTCAGTTTCATGTAGTTTTTGAGAGAAATTTGGAAAGCTTGATCAGCTTCCTGGCTTCATTCTGTCTTCTTGGCTCCTCAGAACTTGGCCTCCTCCTTAACTTCTTTTTTTCTGAGGCATTTGGGATTAAGTGACTTGCCCAAGGTGACACAGCTAGGAAGTGTTAAGTTTCTGAGAGCAGGATTTGAACTCAGATCCTCCTGACTTCACATCTGGTGCTCTATCCACTGCATTACCTAACTGCCCCCTCCTCCTTAACTTCTAAGTGCTCCTAGACAACTCTCTAATATGAAAAGAAGCTATTTTGGTAGAGGACATTCCTTTTAGGGGAGCTTCCTACATGGATAAAATCATATCTGATCATTTTTATTTGTATATGTGTACATGCACATATATATGTGTGTATATACATATATAATACTATTCATTTTAATAACAATTGTTTTATTTAATATTCAGAATCACCAACCTCCTTATGAGATAAGTAGGTTAGGCATTATACCAGTGATTTTTACTGATGGGGAACCTGACATCAAAGAGAATGTTACTTCTTCAAGATTATTCATCAAGTAAGCAGCAAGCAGAGCTGAGATTTATGTTCAGACCTAATTCCAAGGATGGTTAATGGATTTCTTCTACAACATAAAACTGTTCTTCTTTAAAGTAAGTGTGCTTCCTTTTCTTTCTTTTTTTCTTCATTCATTCATTCCTTCTTTCCCTTTACTATTTTTTCTTTTCTTTTCTCTCTTCCACACATCTTTTTGTCTATACTTCTCTCTTTCATGTACATGTATCACTTGAGCTTGTAGTTCCTGGTAGAGTAATTTCAGTGATTCATTATTTGTGATAGATGGATTACTCATGAAACAGCTAGGCAACAGGAAATCAAGCAGATGATTACACTGGATAACAACATGTCTCTGATTAAATGAAAAATCCAAATATTTTAAACTGGGCCAAAAATAAGGGCACTAACTTTGAGGGAAAAGACAATGAAGTTATATTTTCAACATTTATAAAGCCACAAATGCTGCAAGAGAGAGTGAATAAAGATGTAAAAACAGAATAAAAGTCCCATTTGTGCTACTAACTTACTCAATGGCCTTAGGCAAATTGATATTTTTAAAATACAGATCAGATCATGTTATTCGTGTCATCAAACATCTCTATTCTATTGCCTCTAGGATAAAATATGAAAATTTCCACTTGTCATAAAGTCTGCCACCATCTGATTTTCACCTGCCTTTCTATATCTATGTCATTCTAACTGTACTTTCACAGGTACTCTATCATGTGTGAACAATTTCCTCACTTCTTCCTCATAGAATCTCCTGCTTCCTTCAAAGTTCAGCATAGGTGCCATCTCCTACATGGGGTCCTATACTTCTTCATCTGTTCTTACTACATTTTCTCCCTTTTCCTTAGGATAATGTAAGGTTTTTTAAAGCAGGAGATTTTTCAAGGTGTTCAAAACCAGCCAATAATGACAGTGAATGTTAGCTTGAGGGAGATAGGACAAAGTGAAAGTTGTTGCTTTGAGGATTTTTTTATATATATATAAGGATGGGGATTATAAATGAGAATGTTTGTAGGCAAATGGAAAAAATCCATTGAGAGACAAATAAGGAGAGACTAAAGAAGAGAAATAGTGATTAAATAATTATTTAATTAGAAGGAATAAAGGGAAATAGGATGGAATGGGATCAAAGGGGACAAGTAGAAATGTTGATTTTACAAAGGAGGAAGATCTCATTTTCTTCAGAGCTAGAGTAAAAAATGAAAATGGGGCATAATGCAAAGAATTTTTGAGGCATATGATAAGGGCAAAAAGGTCACAGCACATGACCTCAATTTTCTCAGTAAAGCTGAGAGAAAGTTCTCTCCTGAGAGGTTGAAGTAATGCTTGAAAGGCCTTGAGAAGAAAAGAAAAGACTTGAATTAGTTATTGCTGGAAGAAAAATGAACAATAAAACATATAGATATATAGATATAATTGTTTTGTACATAATTGTATAAGTGATATTAAATAAAATAAATTATACTATGCTCAATGTGCACACTTGAATATTTGTCCCTATATATATTTAGGAATTCAAGAACAGGGGCAATGCAGGACAATGAAGCAGAGTTGTCCAAGGTTGATATTTGCCAAGATATAGAACAAGGAGTCTCAGGATTCTGGGGTAAAACATTATATGGTTAAACTGGGAAATTATGAGGTTAAGAATGTAAATGGAGATGAGTAAGGATAAAGTAGGTTGATATAAAGAAGATGATGAATAAAAGTTAAAATACAGTGAATTTCAGAAAAGTAAATTTAATATTGATTAAAAGAAAAATCTTCCTAATAACTAGGGCTATCCCAAAGTGGAGTAGTCTTCCTTTGGAGGCAGCAGATATTCCTTTACTGGAAATGTTCAATCAAAGTCTTGGTGACCACGTGGCAAATTCATTGAAGAGAAAAATCTTGTTTATGTTCAGATTGGACAAGATAAACTCTGTCAATCCTTCCAATTCCAAAATTCTATGAATCTTTTATTCTGTATGCAAATAGGTTTGGAGACCTACCCTCTCAGATATAGCGATAAGGGGGAAAAAAAGAGTTATTGCTGTGGTAGGGACCTTGGTATCTGTAAGAATCTCACCAAATTTCAAGTCTACACCATCTTCTTCTCTTGGATCCCTTGCCCTCTTACCATATTGCTTACCATGTCTTGCCAAGCCTAAGCCATGGATTACTCCTACTCTCTAATAACTTCCCTCTTACCCATGTGCTGCCATATGAAAAAAAATCACAAAATTGAGTTTACTGTATTTAAGATACATTTGTGTTGTGTTATATATTTTTATCTAAGCCTTCATTGCAGCAAAGCAATCCCTTCTCACCTCCCTAAATAATTCACTACCCCCCATTCAAATTTTCTATAGCATTCCTTCCACCACTTTCTTATCTGGGAAAGTTGTCTTAAATGTCTCTAAAAATAGAATCATTCACTGAGAGCTTCAATTTCTACCCATCTCTTCAATTCCCACATCCTAGATTCCCTATACACTATCTATGCTCACCTTTATCTCTCATAATTAGGTGTACCTTCTCCTTGCCAATAAGATGTAAGTCATCTTATTCCATACATCTTTTCCAGAAGATTATTTTCTCAACTATAATTGCTTTCTCATTTTATGAATATGTTAAGGATTAAATACTTTTTGTCTTTTGTTAGATTATCATTTTGCTATATTCTTAAAGTTCTTAGTATGTTAAGTCATGGAGACACTAAAATTATTTTATCTGTTGCAAATAATTCCTATTTTGAAGAGATTTTAGAAGTTGTAAGGAAAGAAGGAAATCTATCTTGTTGGCCACATAACCCAGAAGATTCAGGATCACAGAGCATATATAGAGCTGAAATATACCTCAGAGACCATCTAACCAAATCATCTAATTTCACAAATGAAGAAATTGAAACAAATTTTAAGTGATTTGACCAAAGTTTCACCAGTAGTGACCAGTAGATCACAAAAATCTCAAAACCTAGTACTCTTTCCACTGTACTACATTGACTCCTTTTGAATAAGGATGCCTCTAAATCCTTTTTCTTTTTTTATTTTCACGCTACTATTAAAGCTTCTTATTTACATAACATATAAGTAATTTTTCTACATTGACCTTTGCAAAAATTTTTTGTTCCAAATTTTTCCCCTCCATTCCCCCACTCCCACCAATAGATGGAAGGTAGTCTAATACATGTTAAATATGTTAAAATATATGACAAATGTATACACATCTATACAGTTATCTTGCTTCACAAAAAAAAATCACATCTAGAAAGAGAAAAAAAAACAGCCTAAGAAAGAAAATAAAACACAAGCAAATATTCACAGAAAGCATTAAAATGCTATGTTGTGGTCCACACTTAGTTCCCATAGGCCTCTCTATAGATTTATATGACTATCTTCATCTCTAAACAATAGGACCTAGTTTGAATCATCTCATTGTTAAAGAGAGCTATGTCCATCAAAATTGATCATTGTATATTCTTGTTACTGTGTATAATGATCAACTGGTTCTGCTCATTTCACTTAGCATCACTTCATGTAGGTCTCTTGAGGCCTCTCTGAAATTATCTTGTTGGTCATTTCTTACAGAACAATAATATTGCATAACATCTCCAATTGATGGGCATCCATTCAGTTTCCAGTTTCTTGCCACTATAAAAAGGGCTGCCACAAACGTTTTTGCACATGTGGGACCCTTTCTCTCCTTTAAGATCTCTTTGGGATACAAGCCCAATAGAAACACTGCTGGGTCACAGTTCTTTGATCATAGTTCCAGATTGCTCTCCAGAATGGCTGGATCCATTCACAGTTCCACCAACAATGTATCAGTGTCCCAATTTTCCCACCTCCCCTCCAACTTTCGTCATTTTCTTTTCCTGTCATTTTGGCCAATCTGACAGGTGTGTAGTGGTATCTCAAAGTTGTCTTAATTTGCATTTCTCTGATCAATAGATATTTGGAACATCTTTTCATATGACTAGAAATAGTTTCAATTTCTTCATCTGAAAAATTGTCTTCTCATATCTTTTGACTATTTATCAAGTGGAGAATGACTTGAATTCTTATAAATTTGAGTCAATTTTCTATATCTTTTAGAAATGAGGTCTTTATCAGAACCTTTCAATGTAAAAATGTTTTCCCAGTTTATTACTTCCTTCTCATCTTGTCTGCATTCATTTTGTTGGTACAAAAAGTTTTTAACTTGATATAGTCAAAATCATCTATTTTGTGATTAATGATGATCTCTAGTTCTTCTTTGGTCACAAATCCCTTCCTCCTCCACAGATCGGAGAGCTAAACCATCCTATGTTCTTCTAACTTGTTTATAATATCATTCTTTAAGTCTAGATCATGAATCCATTTTGACCTCATCTTGGTATATGGTGTTAGATGTGGGTCAATGCCTAGTTTCTTCCATACTAGTTTCCCAATTTTCCCAGCAGTTTTGGTCAAATAGTAAGTTTTTATCTCAAAAGCTGGGGTCTTTGGGTTTGTCAAACACTAGATTACTATAGTCATTGACTATTTTGTCCTGTGAACATAGTCTATTACTAATCAACTACTCTGTTTCTTAGCCAGTACCAAATGGTTTTGATGACCACTACTTTATAATACAGTTTTAGATATGGTACAGCTAGGCCACCTTCATTTGCTTTTTTTTCCCCATTAATTCCCTTGAAATTCTTGACATTTTGTTATTCCAGATGAATTTTGTTGTTATTTTTTCTAGATCAGTAAAATAATTTCTTGGGAGTTTGATTGGTATAACATGAAATAAATAATTTAGATTAGGTATTATTGTCATCTTTATTATATTCACTCAACCTATCCAGGAGCACTTGATATTTTTCCAATTGTTTAGATCTGACTTTATCTGTGTGGATAGCATTTTGTAGTTTTGCTCATATAGACCCTGACTTTCCCTTGGCAGATATATTCCCAAATATATTTTACTATCAACAATTATTTTAAATGGAATTTCTCTTTGTATCTCTTGCTGTTGGATTTTGTTAGTGATATATAAAAATGCTGATGATTTATGTAGATTTATTTTGTATCCTGCAACTTTGCTAAAGTTATAGATCAATTCTAATAGTTTTTTAGTTGATTTTCTAGGTTCTCTAAGTATACCATCATATCATCTGCAAAGAGTTATAATTTGGTTTCCTCATGACCCACTTTAATTCCTTTACTCTCTTTTTCTTATCTTATTGCCAAAGCTAGCATTTCTAATACAATATTGAATAGTAATGGTGATAGTGGGCAATCTTATTTCACCCCTGATCTTATTGGGAATGGTTCCAGTTTATCACCATTACATATGATGCTAGCTGATGATTTTAAATAGATGCTACTGACTATTTTAAGGGAAAGTCCATTTATTTCTATATTCGCTAGTGTTTTTAATAGGAATGGATGTTGGATTTTATCAAATTCTTTTTCTGCATCTATTGTGATAATCATATGTGTTTTGTTAATTTGGTTATTGACATAGTCAATTGTGTTAATATTTTTCATAATATTGAACCATCCCTGCATTCCTGGTATAAATTCTACTTGGTCATGTATTATTCTGGGGATGGTTTTCTGTAATCTCTTTACTAATATTTTACTTATGATTTTTGCGTCAATATTCATTAGGGAGATTGGTCTATAATTTTCTTTCTCTCTTTTTGTTCTACCTGGTTTAGGTATCAGTATTATGCCTGTGTCATAAAAGGAATTTAAAAGGAGTCCTTCATTCCCTATTTTTTTCAAATAGTTTATATAGTATTGCAATTAATTGTTCTTTAAATGTTTGGTAGAATTCATATATGAATCCATCTGGTCCTGGGGATTTTTTCTTAGGGAGTTGATTAATGACTTGTTCTATTTGTTTTTCTCAAATGAGACTATTTAAGTAATTTCCACTTCTGTTAATCTAGAAAATCTATATTTTTGTAGATATTGCTCCATTTCCTGTGGGTTATCAAATTTATTGGCATAAAGTTGGTCAAAGTAACTCCTAATTATTGCACTAATTTCCCCTTCATTGGTGGAAAGTTCTCCCTTTTCATTTTTGAGATTAACAATTTGATTTTCCTCTTTCCCTTTTCTTATCAAATTAACTAGATGTTTTATCTATTTTGTTGGGTTTTTTCATAATATCAACTTTTAGTTTTATTTATTAATTCAATAGTTTTTTTACTTTCAATTTTATTAATCTCTCTTTTTATTTTTAGGATTTCAAGTTTGGTATTTGATTGGGGGTTTTTAATTTGTTCTTTCTCTAGCTTTTTAGTTGCAAGCCCAATTCATTGATTTTCTCTTTCTCTATTTTATGCAAATTAGCATCTAGAGATATAAAATTTCCCATTATTACCACTTTGGCTGCATCCAACAAATTTTGCTATGTTGTCTCATTATGGTCATTCTCTTGGATGAAATTAGTAGTTGTGTCTGTAATTTGCTGTTTCACCCATTCATTCTTTAGGATGAGATTATTTAGTTTCCAATTGCTTTCTCCTGGCCTTATATTGCATGTGATTTTTATTGCATCATGATCTGAAAAAAATGCATTTACTATTTCTGCCTTCCTGCTTTGATTTTGAGGTTTTATGTCCTAACACATGGTCAATTTTTTGTAAAAATTCCATGAACCACTGAGAAAAAATGTAAACTCCTTTCTGTTTCCATTTAATTTCCTCCAAACATTTGTCATATCTAAGTTTTCTAACAGTTTACCTCCTTAACTTCTTTCTTATTTGTTTTGTGGTTTGATTTATCTAGTTATGAGAGAGCAAGGTTGAGATTCCCCACTATTATAGTTTTGTTGTATATTTCTTCTTGCATCTCTCTGATTTTCCTCTAGGAATTTCCATGCTATACCACTTGGTACATTTATGTTAAGTATTGATATTGCTTCATTATCTATGGACCCTTAAGTAAGATATAGTTTCCTTCCTTGTCTCTTTTAATTAGATCTAGCTTTGCTTTTACTTGATCTGAGATCAGGATTGCTACCCCTGCTTTTTTTTTTTGTTCACCTGAAGCATGATAGATTCTGCTCCAGCCCTTTACTTCACTCTGTATGTATTATTATGCTTTAAATGTGTTTCTTGTAAACAGCATATTGTTGGTTTCTGGCTTTTAGTCCAGTCTGCTATCTGCTTCTGCTTTATGGGAGAGTTCATTCCATTCACATTCACAGTTAAAATAACTAATTCTGTATTTCCTGCCATCTTGTTTACTCTAGATTATGCTTTTCTCTTTCCTATCCCCCTTCTCTCCTCCCTAATATTTTGCTTTTGATTACCACCTTCCTCCAGCAATCTTTCCCACCCCCTTTTTTACCCCTTTCCTGTAATTCTTCTGTTTTCCCTTCTATTACTCTTTCCCTTTCTTTTCCCCCTTTCCCTACTAGTTCCTTATAAGGTGGGACAAGTTTTTTTGTGATACCAATATGTCTATTATTCTCTTAGAGCCAAATGTGATGAGATTAAGATTAATACAATGCTCATAACCCTCCCTTCTTTCTCTCAATTATAATAGGTTTTCTTTACGTTTATATGTGATGTAATTTCCCTTATTGTACTTCCTTTTTCCTCTTCTTCCAGTGTTATCTCTTTTCTACCTCTAATTTCTTTTTCATATTATCACAATATCATAATAACAATAATCATTCATAATCATAATATCATAATAATCATATCATAAAATCAACTCTCATTCTCTAAGTAGATCCATAACACAAATATAGTTCTTAAGAGTTTTTTTTTTTCTTTTTACTTTTTTATTTTCCTCTTGAGTTCTGTGTTTGGAGTTCAAATTTTTTGTTCAGTTCTGGTCTTTTCATTAGAAATAGGTGAAATTCACCTATATCATTGAATGTCCCTCTTCTCTCCTAAAAGATAATGCTCATTTTAGCTTATTTTTGGCTGTAATACCCATTCCTTTGCTTTTTGGAATATCAGATTCCAGGCCCTTTGATCCTTTAAGGTGGTAGCTGCTAGGTCCTGGGTGATCCAAATTGTGGCTCCTCGGCATTTAAATTGTTTCTTTCTGGCTGCTTGCAATATCTTTTCCTTGGTAATGATAATTCTGAAATGTACCCGATATTCCTTGGGGATTTAATTTTGGGGTTTCTTTCATGTGATTAGTGGATTGTTTCAATAGTTATTTTTCCTTCTGATTCTAAAATATCAGGGCAGTTTAATGATTTCCTGGACGATAATGTCTAGGTTCTTTTTTTCAACATGGCTTTCAGGAAGCCCTATAATCCTTAGATTGTGTCTCCAGGTCAGTTGTTTTTCCTAGGAGATATTTCATATCTTCTATTTTTTTCATTTTTTTGTTTTTGTTTGTCTGATTCTTGAAGTCTTGTTAAGTCATTCACTTCCATTTGTTCAATTCTGATTTTTAATATCTTATTTTCTTTAGTTATTGTTTTAGCTCCTTTTGCAATTGGCCAATTAATTTTTTTTGTTCATTCCATTCTTTTTCCATTTTTTTATGATCTCCTTCTGTTTCCCCATATTTCTTCTAACTTTTTTAACCCTTTATGCAATCTTCAAAGACAGCCTTGTGACATGGAAACCAGTTTATGTCTCTCTTTGGGGCTTTTTCTGGAGTTGCTTTACCTTTAAGGACATCAGGACTTGAGGTCTGTTCTTCCCTCTCTCCATAAAAGCTGTCTATGGTGAGAGTTCTTTTTGATTTTTTTATTCATTTTTTTTAAAATGTGAGTTCTGTTCAAGGCAAAGGAGAGACAGTTGTGTTAATTTGCCCTGGGGCAGTTCTGCTGATTGAATTATTTCAGGTACTGGGCAGTTCTGCTGATTGAATTATTTCAGGTACTGGGCAGTTGTGCTTATTGATTGATTGATTGCTTTAGGGTGTGTAATGGCAGCTAGGTCTGGTGCTCTTCAGGGGTTCAGTGTTTCACAATCTATGCCCCACAAAAGGCACCTACTTACAATCAGGACAGATTGGCCCAAGAGGCCCACAGAAGATTCCCAGTTGTGTGGAACCCACAACACTCCAACTCCTGCTCCAGCTCCCTACCCTGGTCTCCCTGTGCTGCAGTCTGGGTTTGGCAAACCACCCCGCTGTTCAATTGAAATAGACCTGTTTTGAAGTTCTTCAAGGGTATCTTCTTCTGGAAATGTGTTGTAATCCAGATATTGTGGATTCTTTGACTTCAAAACCAGTCTAGAGGCTTCAGCTGCTGCTGGTTTTAGGGAAGATTAGAGGAGTTTACTGAGACTCTTGTCTGATGTCTGCCATCTTATTTTCACATTAATAGAAGGATTTTTGATCTGGATTACTATTCCATCTTTACATGAGCTTTGGGTTTAGAAATTACTTACCACTAAATCCTTTTCTAAAGAGCCCATTTCTCAATGATACAAAGGACTCCCATCAATGAAATCTCAACCAATTCAGGTTGGCAACTTCTTTGCAATGTGCAATCTTAGAGAACTCTCCAAGACACTGAGATGTGAGGTGTCATCTACAGGGATGAAAAGGAAAAAAAACATATTTGAATAGTTTTTCTATTATAAATCCTGTATGGATGTACTGTTGAACTATAAGATCTTTTTCAATCTCATTCTTCTTCATTGTCTGTATAGTTACAGACTTTAAATGTGTTTTCACTCCTTCCCCCCACAGAAGCCTCAGAACTATTCTAGTTCTCTAATGACAGTGATTTTTATGTGTGAAATGTTGATATAGCAAACACTGTTTTTACTGTAAGGAAAACATGTGGTTCATATTCACAAGTAAGTTGTCACCTTTCAGGTCTCTTGATAGAATTATATGAGTTATGAACTTTGTCTCAGTTTGAGTATAACAAAAGTCCACTTTTTTTTAGCAGAACATAAGGTATAGAGATGGTCTACCAATAAATAAGTTTTGTCTTTCTTCCTCAGAGAAATTGTCGTGTTTGAAGAAAGATCCTGGTTTCTCATGAACATATGCATTGATATAGTGATAAGTATAAAATCCTTTCCTATATTGTTTAAAAGTTACACAACTCAATCCCTAAGCAAGTTAAAGAGATTTGAGATTCTATTTTTTTTTTTTGCTAAAATGTATGGAATTCTCCAAATTCAGCAGAGATATTGACTACCTTCATCTTTATATTTTGTGTAGTCATGAAATGAATGGATGTTCATTCCAAATTATAATCAGACAAGTCATCAAATCCAGTGAATATAGAGGTGACCCTTAAAGTCAGAAAAAACAGTTCTAATGCTGTCTCTACACACACTAATAAAGAAATAATAAATAAAGATAAGTCAGTTGGCCCTTTAGTTCCTTAGACAACTCTTTAAAACTAAGTTACAAATTAGCAGCCAATGTGTATTGATAGAAGCTATTTGCAAACTAGAATTTCTTTACATCAATAAAACCATATGTACCAACAAAGCAACAATAATATTAACAACAAATCAAAACAAATACAAATATACCCCATCGTATTCAGCCCATTTCCTTTTCTCAGTAAGAAGAGTGTGACAGAGAACAGTTTAATTGAGAATTAGATATCCTAGTGGGCATTCTACAGCCAACCTTCATCCTAAAACGTAGTTTTTGTAACTGAGTTAAAAGTCCTAGTGAAAGTTTATTAGTCATGTTTTTGTTGTTTCTTAAATTACTAAATTAACATGTTTGATAATCTCTTCCAGAAATTTTTTCCCATTTGTTTTTTTTTTTTCAAAATAAATAGCTAATAACTAGCTTTGACTCTTGGAAAGGGCTGCAATTTCTTATTGGGAGGAATTCCCTCCCAGAAAAAGATTTCAATTTCTTTATCCCCAATTAATTTTTGACAGACCTTCTGAAAAGAAAAGTTGTGTGGTCCTCAGACTACATTCACACAGTTGATAAATGGCACTGTACTTGAACTGATTTCTTTCATTTTGGCCAAAACATGCTTATATTTATGCTCTGTTATTACCTTTGAGTTCCTAAAGCCATTTTCATGTCACCAGAAAACATCAGTGGAGAGAGGAATATAGTATGAATTTACATATTTTTTTAAACAAGCAGTGTCTCTTTATTACTATTTTCAATCGACCCAGATTGCTATTTATAATGCCTTCTTTTTTTCCAATTTTTTTCTTTATTAAAGCTTTTTATTTTTCAAAACATATACATGGATAATTCTTCAACATTAACCCTTGCAGAATCTTGTGTGCCAATTTTCCCCTTCCATTCTCCCAGATGGCAAGTAATATAATATAAGTTAAACATGGTATAACTATATTTTATATCCAATATATCCATACATATTTATACAATTATCTTGCTGGACAAGAAAATCAGATCAAATCAGAAAAAAATGAGAAAAAAATAAAATGCAAGCAAGCAACAACAAAAAGAGTAAAAATACTATGCTGTGAACCACACTCAGTTTCCACAATTCTCTTTCTGGGTGCAGATGACTCTCTTCACAAGATCATTGGAACTGGTCTGAATCATCTCATTGTTGAAGAGAGCCATGTCCAACAGAATTGATCTTCATAGAATCTTATTGTTACCATGTATAATGATATCCTAGTTCTGCTCATTTCACTTAGCATCAGTTCATGTAAGTCTCTCCAGGCATCTCTCAAATCATCCTACTTATCATTTCTTACAGAACAATAATAATGAATTTATGCTTATTAAAAATTATACTAAGAAATAATAAGGGCAAGGAACTATGGTATAATGGATTAAGGAATGGCTTTAGAAACAGGATGATCTGGGCCCATCTTTTTCATCTGAGATTTCATGTGTGTGTGTGTGTATGAATATATACATATATGTATATATAAGTATACATATATGTATATATTTATACACACATGTACATATGTATATATATACACATGTCTGAGAGTCTATGTCTATATATATACATCTATTTGTAATCTCAAGTGAAGAATATAAAATATATATTATGTATTTGTGTGTGTATTATTATCTATGTTACTATGAATAAGTCAATTAATCACTTGGTTTAATAAACAGCTATCTAATACTATAAATTGCAAAAAAAAAAAAAAGTTGTTTATCTTCCACAGTGGAAGGAATCTCCAGACTAGGAGAACTCTTTACCAAATAAAATTCCAAATCATCACCAAATAAGATATATGATAAAATTTTAAGAATCCTTTTCTAAACTGGAAACTGAATGGATGCCCATCAATTGGAGAATGGCTGAATAAATTACAGTATATGAATGTCATGGAATATTATTGTTCTGTAAGAAACAACCAGCAGGATGATTTTATACTTTGAAATATCCTAGACCACACCCAGAGACCATAGACTAATTTGGTTGCTGCTTTTCCAGGCTTGAAATAGAATGCAGAAACTGTGGGAATATATATATATATATAAAAATTCAATTAACAGTATCCGTAGGATAATTTTTTTAACTATGAAAATTATAGAATTCATGCACTCAACAAATAATAAATTAGGATCTGCTATGGGTGACTTTGTGGTAGATTGGCAGATCACAGAAGCTTTTAGTGTGATAGTATCAAAATCAAATATAAATGGGAATCACTAACTCTTAACTGAGGATTACTATGGGCCATATAGTGATTTAATTTCAAAGTGTTATGTTATCTATGTTTTATCACATTTTTATTTATTTTATTAAATATTTCCCAATTATATTTTAATGAGGGTTGGGCTACACTCATGAATATTATTCCACAACTGGTGGATCTCATGTTTGACACCACTGGTCTAGTTTATCTCCTTCATTTTAAAGATGAGAAAACTTGAGTCCAGATGTTTACTGACTGATGCAAGGTCACACAGATGGTAAGTATGAGAAACAGAACTAGAACACAGGCCCTTCTATCTCTAACTCCAGTTCTCTGGTTCTCTTTTTATTACACTATGCAGTCCACAAGTATCTTATAAATTAATTGTGGGAATAATCAGCAAATCACCATATTCTCAAGGGTGATAAATGAACAAGTAAGACAAAAAATAAATGTTTTTTTTTTTTGCTTTATCATTGAGACAGAGGGTTTTCTCTTAGTTGAATAACAAGGAAAGGGAGTATAAATCAAAGAAAGTTTAATAAGAAAAAGCATATTTGATTTGAACTTGAAAGGAAGAACAGTGTGTCAATTGGGATTTCACAAAATTTTAGAAGTTGCAAGGGACCTAGGATCACAGAATCCAACCTCTACATAGAACATGAAACTCCCACACAACACTTTCAATGTGTTGCTCTAGTCGTGATTTGGAGAGCTCTACTAGTAGAGATGGGGGAAATTAGAAAAAGTATCCTGGGATAGTTTAGTGCTCTGATTTGGCTGAGACACTGAATTTATGAAAAAGAATAAAGTTGAGAAAATTTTGGAAAAGCAAGTCAGAGACAGATAATTGAAGGCTGTGAATGCCAAGTTAATGGATTCAGAAATTATTTAGTTGGCAATGAAATGCCATGAAAAACTTTTGAGCAGGAGAAGGATGAGATGAGATATATGCATCAAAAAAGATTAAAGTGTCAAGGTTGAATAGAATGGATGAATTGGGGGAGAGAGGTATAGCAGTTCTGATGCTAGTGCAAACTTCCAGGTGAAATGTTACAAGGCCCTAAAAGTACACACAGAAAAGTAAGGGTTAGAAGTATGTGATTTCTTGGGAATAAAATGCCCAAAATTTGATGATTGACTGATGGGAGAGAAGGGGATGCTAACAGCAACACTATGCCTGTATTCTTTGTGAAAGCTGTTATGTGAGAACTGCCTGAATCTCTCAACCAAGTCTGTTAGAGGCCAGTGCTCTCTTTAACTAGGGATCTTTTAGGCAATGATCAATAGGATGCTTGGCAGGCTGAACCCTACTGAATAAACAGACAATTTTGTTCTAGAGAAAGGAAGAGAGAGATTTAATGAGGTCTAGCAAACACATGGGCATTCAGGGAAATTTCTACCTCAGTACAAACATACAGATCCATCAAAATGACTTCTATAAATTGTGAATATAATTAAAAGTAACCACACATTCCTGTGAAGAGGATAGAAATGGATTACTAATTGATGTTTGTTCTAGTCCCAGTCAGGCTGTTCATGCAGCCACCAAAAAAGAACCAACAGTGTGGCTCACAAAAATCTTTCTGTTCCTTGCCCTCCAGATAGGGAACTAAGATAAAAGATTTAGCCCTCAAAAGATCTGTGTTTTAAACCCTGCCCACTCCTTTGGATCTAATGAAGTCATATCCTATCATCTTCTTCCTTGCTAAAGCCTGCTCCTTAGCATCCCAAAAGATTTGGAATGTTCCCCCACACACTATTTAAAGGAATAAATCTGTTTTGAATCAAGGAGGACTAACTCTATTAGCAACAAGAAAGTTTTCTCTGTAATACAGTTAGATGACTTCCTGGGACCCACTTCTATGAGGCTATCATTTTGGTTGAAATCTAGGTTAGGAAGAATAAGTGATTATCCCACAAAACATCGGTCTAGCTAATGAGAAGTTAACATAATGTCAGGTGATAATCATGATATTGTCAAAAATGCCTAAATTAACAGGAAGGTATCATAGGGGCTCTAAGGATTTTAACCTCAGTAAATGGGAGAATGGTACTATAGATCTATTCTTCAATTGTGATGTGGGTAAGCAAATAGATAGGTAGATAGATGATAGATATATAGATGATAGATAGATAGATAGATAGATAGATAGATAGATAGATAGATAGAT